>LPNX010002431.1:2749-13012 GCA_001517045.1 Pseudotsuga menziesii
AATAAACCAGAATTGATTCCTTGAGGTTTTCCAAGAACTACATGGGTCAAATTAGGCAAGTTGGACCACTATGGATAGGTAATTCACAACTTGCATAAGGTGGGACACATGAACTAGGAAAATAAGACAAAAATAATTAAATTAATGTCTACGGTGGTAAACTATGGGTTGATTATTCTAAAAATAACTTCCCTACACCATTTAATGATCAAATTTTGGATGAGTGTGTGGGAAGTGAGGTATTTTCTTTTATGGATGGCTTTTCTGGATATAATCAGATACAAATTAATCCCAAGGATCAACACAAGATTGCATTTATTTGTCATTGGCGAACTATTGCATATTGGAAGATGCCCTTCGGCATTAAAAATGTTGGAGGTACATTTCAACGAGACATGACCTTAATCTTTCATGATATTAAAACAATTATTGAAGTATATTTGGATGATCTTGCTACTCACTCTCATTTGAGAGTTCATCGTCCTTATCATTTGTGATTAGTGTTCAAAAGATGTCGTCATTATCAAGTTCATTTAAACCCTCATAAGTGCATATTTTGTATGCCAGTTGGTCATTTACTAGGATTCATCGTGTCCAAGGAGGGTCTTAGAGTTGACCCCATGAAGGTTGGGGCAATACTTCAATTGTCTCCCCCGCGTAACATTCGCCACCTTCAATATTTACAAGGCATGGCGAAATTCTTGCGAAGGTTCGTGGTCAATTTTGCGAAATTGACTAAAGGATTCATGCATATGTTGAAGAAACACACCCCTTTTTACTGGGATAAGAGAGCCCAAGAGTCTTTTGATGCTCTTAAGCAAGCCTTAGCAATGGCCCCCATGCTTAGTCCACCAGACTATAGCTGCGATTTCTTGATTTACTTAGCCGCGTCTCAGGAGACGGTTGGTATGGTATTGGTTCAAGAGGATGAGGAGCTCCATGAGCATGTCATATATTATTTGAGCTAAAACCTTATTGATGTGGAACTTTACTATTCCCATGTGGAGAAGCTAGCCTTAGCAACCGTTCATGCGGTTCAACATTTGAGACATTACATTCTCCTTCTCTAAACTTTGATCGTAGCTCACATCAATCCATTTCAGTTCATCCTCACTATAAGGATTATTGGGATAAAATATAATAAATGAATTGTGATTTTGAAAGAGTTTGATCTCAAGTTCGCTTCGGCGAAATCCAAGAAATCGTTCATCTTCGCTAGCTCATATCAGATTTCCCAAATTTGGAGGAAGAGGAGATTTATGAGGATTCTTTTGTCAATGAGCATATATTCCACATCTCAACTGTGGACCCTTGGTATGGGGATATTATTGTGTATTTGCAAACATTGAAGGTCCCTACTCACCTCTCATGGGATGAGTGACGATGATTTGTCACGTAGCGAAGAAATGCCTCATAGTGGATGACACTTTGTACCGCTGTGGGGTGGATTCCATTTTACATGATTGTTTAACCCATGAAGAGGCCGAGGTTGTGCTTAATGATTTCCATGGAGGGGCGTGTGGTGGTCATTTATCTAGGCTTTCTACAACCCAAAAAATCTTAAGAGTGGGATATTTTTAGCCGTCGATCTTTAAAGATTGTGTTAATGCGGTCAATAAGTGCAACCCTTGCCAGGTGTTTGCACATAATATGCGCTCGTGTCAAGCCTTGTTGCATCCTACTATAACCGTCGACCCCTTCACCAAGTGGGGGCTTGATTTTATGGATTGCAACCCAGCCTCGGCTGGGGGACATCATCATATTATTGTGGTTGTAGATTACTTCATGAAATGGGCAGAGGCTATTCCTACAATTAAATCCGATGGTGAAACATCCACGCATTTCATTTTCAACCATATCATCACCTGGTTCGACATTCCGAAAGAGCTTGTCACTGACCATGGTAGGAACTTTCAGAACAAAATGATGGAAGAGTTGGCTTCCAAGTTAGGATATAAGCAAGAGCAATGCTCTTCTTATTACCCTCAAGCAAATGGATAGGTTGAAGCAGTGAACAAGTCACTTAATTCCATTCTCAAGCGAACCATCGCAGAAAACAAGAATGATTGGCATATCATGTTGTATCCTGCTTTGTTGTCCTATAGAACCATGGTTAAGAATGCCACCAGTTTTTCTCCCTATTAGCTTATGCATGGGGTGGAGTCAGTATTACCAGTTGAATGCGAAATCCCTTATCTGAAGCTAGATGTAGAGTTTTTACCAGACACTTTCGCATTGGAAGAGAATTTGGTCCACTTAGAGTAGCTTGATGAGCAGCGTCGAGATGCCTCAGTGGCTTTAGAGGTTAACAAGCATCGTGTTAAGGTCCAATATGATAATTCTGTCCATCTGAGGAGATTTAGTGAAGGTGGCGTGGTCCTCTTATGGGATCAAGATAAGTAACCCTTAGGGGAAGGAAAGTTTAATCCCATGTGGCATGGTCCTTACGTGGTTAAACGTGTCCTAGAGAAGAGATCCAATGAGCTGGTTGATTATGAAGGGACAACCTTGGCAGAGCCTAGAAATTGGCTCTATCTCAAAAAGTACTTTGCATGATATTCATCCAGGGCTGATTTTTGTATATTATTGTACAGTTTTACATTGCATAGTTAGGATTTCTTATGGTGATCGGGTTTGTAGATTAGCTTTCGTTTCTTATGGCAGATGTCGATGGAATATTCTGTTTACATAGGATTCGCTGATGGTGCTAGCCACCACACTCAAAACTCATCTTTGGCTGCTTGGGTGATCTATACTCCTACGGGTCAGGTATTGTCTTCAGGAGGCATATGTTTATGGCCTTCATCAAACAATGTTGCTAAATATAGTGTCGTCATTGAGTTATTGCGTGATGCCATTTCACATGGTGTTCATTCTCTTGAGGTACGTCTTGATTCGTAGCCAGTGGTTTCACAACTTAATGGCTTGTATCATGTTGGGGATATGACATTATTACGAATATTCTTACGTGTTAGATTTCTAGAATGAAAATTTGAGAGTATAACATACATTCATGTTCCAAGAATTTTTAATCAAGTTGCTGACTCATATGCTAACTATGTGTTAGATTGGCATTTGTTTCACGGACCTTAACCATATCACAAACACATTTTACACACATGTAAATAAAATAAAAATTGATCATCATAAAAAAAATTTCATTAAGTTCAAAAAGTGACGTCATAATACATAAGTGTCATATACAAAATTGGGGCTTATGAGCCACCAAAATATACTACACGGTCATCCAAAACATATACACCCAAGCCTCTAAGCTTGAGCTGGAGGAGGGTACTGATCATGATAACACACTACGGCTCTATCTAGCCAACGAAATAGTCAAACCCATGCTCGTGGTACTCCAACCACCTGGCGCTGCATGGCCTCAGCCAAGTCCTCGACTTGCGCCATGGGTACCCTATGTGTCAATCGAACAAAGTTTGTTTGGATGCTTTGAAGCGTCCGCTCCGCATCCGCATCCGCACCCATAATCTCATCACCTCTTCCCCTCCGTTGATGACGAGGAAATCCATCTGGCCGTCATGGTCCTAGATATGCGTATACATGATAGATTGTCACTATGTGTCGTCACACCAAAAACATGTCTTTTGATTTCATATATAAAAAAAATACAAATTTTTTTTTTTTTTTAAATAATTCAAAAATTAAAAGTGGGTCTAGGATTCTTTACCTATGTCTCCATAAGCCGCTCCTGGTGGTAGGGGCATATTTGGGTCTCCGTGGAATTTTATCCCTGCATAGGGGTAGCCATATATGGTGACGATCTATCTCCGCCACCAGGGAAAGAACTCTGCTGGGTAGGGGTTAGCGACCCTGCCACCTCCCAGTCTGCGAATAAAATTATCCCAATGTCACTGAGCTGGATTGCAGACTCCATGTGGAGAAATTTCTACTATAGGGCCCATCCTTGGCACCCTCTCAGAGAAGAATGTGCTCAGTATGCTTCCAAACCTGAAGTTCTACACCCTACCCATCTTGCAGTCACTGAGCTGTTGTTTCATGTTGCTCAGTAGCATACTACTCTAGTCACATATTGTAGGTCGCATACACTCTACTACATAGAACATCGTTGGCCACGAGGCCTGGTGAAGTGAAGCCAAACCTGCAATCCTGCCTAAGGCCAAGAGTATGGCTTTGATCGCCAAAATATGAATAGAGTTTGTCGGGATTTGACTCCCAACCTTCTCCATATACGGAAGACAGCACACAGCTATGTATTCATCTATGGTCGATCTGCCTCCTGTCCCATGGGATCGGAGGTTCACCACCTCCCCTCATCGGGACAAACCTGTGATGAAATATGTCCTCAACCACAATGCTAAGTGACATCCCATCTATCTGAAATGTTTTAGACTCTGGATCCTAGTAATCTACCAATAGCTAGAGTAGTATTGGTTTGTTCCTCAAGTTGCCAAGATGCCAAAACTTGTATAATCCACATGCCCGTAATGCTTGTTGATCCATGAGATCAGCTTGAACAGATTCATCAACATCACCATGTTCTCTCTCTCGCCACTCTAGTACCATCCTACACAAAAAACCAAGTTTTATCATTGTTTTCCCATTAAATCCTTGTTCGCGTCGCTATATGTGACTATTTTCAAAAAATCCATGTATGTATGTGGGTTTTAGGGCATTTTCTACATATGGCGAGCCCTTGACACAGAAAAAATCCTAATTTCTGCGTGGGCCAAAACAGCCAAGTTGGGATGGCCCAAAAAATTAATTTGACCATGGAATTTGAAAATTTTTATATCAAAATGCAAGAGAGAGGCAAGGGAATCTACCTGGATCAAACGGGGAGGGATTCTGCCGAAAGATGCTTCCAGAATTCACGTCTAAAGTTTTGAGCTCAAATACACTATCCTGGGTAAAAATAGAAATGGTATGAAAAATTTTAGATTTTTTACTATTTATTGAAAAATTTTGAAATTTTTACCCACTTTCTATAGTTTGTGTTCGTTTCTGATCATTTTGGACCATTTGAACTAATTTGATGTTGTAGGAGCCTGTTTTGAGTGCGTTTTGACCATGGCTTTGACCCGTTCATGCCCATTTTAGTTATTATGTATAAACTGGCATTTAGGTTAGGTCTCACATCTATTTTCATTTTGCATAACCTTATGACCATTTAATATTAACCTTAGGTACGAAGCCATTCTATATTGTCACAGAACTTTCTTGCTGCTTTTTAGAAGTGACATGATTTGAATGGTAGAGCTTTCCCATACATGGGTACCCTAGTTAGATAATGTTTTGCATTTGGTGCCCATGCTAACATTTCTCCTTTAGGGTATGGGAGTCCTTTGTATAGTACCTCCATGACTTTGAGAAAGAGCTTCATACTCCTCTTGAACTTTATGCTGGCCCTTTCCCCCTGGAATCCCCTTGTATATTTCAAGTTGTAATTGCATTATCATGAGTTTTTCTTGCCTTATTGAGCCTTACGTTGGATTCCATGACTTTTATTATCAGCCATATAACTCGATCTTGTCTCATGTCTAGCCAGGCAGAGCCTTTTTACATATATTTTGCAGCTTGATACCCCATTTATTACCGGGAGGGGACCTTCCCCCAAGTGTCATTATCCTGAACATGTTTTCCTTGAATTGAGCATAGGTATGTTCCACTACTTGGAACTAGCTTGTTTGACCCCTAACACTCGTCCCCTCCTATATTTGTAACTATAAATCACTTTTATTCTTTTTCAAACTTTTCAAAATATCTGAAAAAGTCCAAAAAACAAAAAAAACAAAAAATCCGGACAGGAAAAGATGTTACCTTTGGTAGCAGTTGAGTCATGTTTCCTTCAAACAGAGCACTATGTATCACATCCGTTGGTTGGGTTAGTAGTTTGGCTTTAGGAGCTGTACTCATTTCCCTAAGTTTACTTCCACCGAATGGTTAAGCTTCCAGTCCCTATAGATCCTCTGTTTATGCCTCCTGTGTCGCATAGATGTCCCAATTTTGCATATCGAGTCTATGCTGCCTACATTCAGTCACCATTTTCCTTTATTCTCTTGTTCGAAAGAAGTTGAATCCTGAGTCAACCATTCCTCAGTTGTCTTGAATTTGCATGTTGACCATTCCCAGTATTGTTACTGGTTCATGCACATCTTTTTCAAGTCCTTCCACATTATACAACGTTGTTGAGTACCTCGTGTTGGTTTATGGGGGATGCCTTAATTCCCTCCTTCCAATGGATTCCATCACATCGACTTCAGATCATTTATTCTGGGATAGGAGTCTAGAGGCATTTGAGTTCCTTGAGACTTACAGTCATCAGTGGTAGGTTCTCTCACCATTGACAACTTTGGGAATACATCAATGTCCCTTGATCAATGGATTCTTCCAAGTGTTAAACCTCAACACATATATTCACACTTGTTACATTTCACTCTAGTACCTTGATTCCCATTTTCATTATCAGTGGGTGATCTCGTGTCTGTTAACGATATAAATTAATGACCGATAATAAGATGATGGACCACTATGTTCGACATCGACAACTCTATTCACATAGTAGGACATGCAATCGTAGCAGTTTGTGTAGAAGACTTTCCATATTGGTGGACTTCCACATATGCTACCTCCTTGATTGTGCCAGTGTTCATGAGATTTCAGATCTCGTGATTTGATTCTAGTGTATGTCAGATATCTTCATTCATTATGGAGATCTTGATCCATTATATATCTTCATCCATTATGGAGATCCCAATCCATTGTATGTCTTCATCATGAAGATTCTGATCTATTATATATTGTACATGGCGATTACCACACATGTCACATTTTGTATATCATGGATATTCATGGCCATTGTAATCTTATGTATCTGAGACTACCATATGTATTTGCGGTCCTATGCAGAGATTGATTATTGTACTATACTACTGGATGGATGGTTCTTCCACCTGGTTCTTCATCACTCCACTTCTGGGATGGATTTATAATGTATTTTTTCCATCATGTTACCCCTCTTACCTCACACATTAGGGGGAATCTATTACAACTAATTTTACCACACATGGTTGATCACATATTTATAGCCTTCCCTGTCCCTCTGCAGAGTCTTTGGACCCCATGGACCAATATTACACTTTGATGTTTCCAAGTTCATCCCTAAAAACACTCATTTATTGTTGTATGCGACTTTTAATCCCATACTCACGTATATACGTGGATATTGACCTCAAACCTACGTACATTGGGATGTGTGCATAAGTCCAAATATTTTTGGAGTTTTCCTTGATGTGTATCTGAACCACTTGTCTCTTAGCCTTCCATATGTCTTGAGATCTCTCGGATTTGACCCTCCATTACCCCTTTGGAGTGCTATATAAGGAACCCCTTGGATACATTGAAGGGGAGGAATTGAAGAGCAAGGAAACTGTAGTCCATTATTGTCGTTGCTTGCATATACTTGATTATGCATCCCTTTGTCCCTTTGGAGCACTTTGTGTTCTTCCCAAGCTTTCATTTGCTTGTGATCTTGCTATCGAGAGATGGAGGATTGAGGTGGTGGAGGCCCAGGTGGAGGACTCAGTTTCTCTGGTTCACAAACATGCCGATAGAGGTTGTCACTTATGTAATCTCTGATTTGATTAATAGAAATATATTTTCCTATCCAATGATGTGCATTTAAATGAATATTGAATCCATGGATGTGTTTAATTGCTTATACATTATTGATTCAATATTCTAAAGTAGATATAACACCATATTATATAGTATGCTTCTCTTGTTTACTGTTGTTGAGAGTTAATTGCTAAATCAAGCAGGATTGGAAAAAACTCAATGAGGATCTACTTCGTCCGAAATAAGGCATGATTCGAGATCCTTTACTGTTAGATACTTGGTTTCTCTTGCATATTGGGAAGGGATTGATTTTTGTGGTTTATTTGTCTGTTGTGGTACATTCCAAGCCATAGGAATTTTCTCTCCGTAACAAAGAAAAGAAGAAGAAGAAGGATCCAAAGGAAGATGATTCAAAGCCTAAATCAAATCAAAAATATTCCAAAGGGGGATCTGGCTCTAAGAAGAAGAAATTTGAAAATAAGTTATGTTCATATTGTGAAAAGAGATACTATCTTGAAGAAAATTGTATGAGGAAGCAACTTGATGAGATGTCCACTCTTCTCAAGCATTTTAACATTGCTCCTCCAAGAGAAAAGAAGCCTGATGAAGAAGCACCGAAAGAATATGCTGAAAGGTGTCTTGATTTGAAAGTAACTCTCCCTCCATCCTTGGAATACATTATAGATTCTGGAGCCTCCAACCACATGGTTTCCTCCAATGAATCCTTCTCTACTCTTTCACTATCAAAGGGGCCTAATATTCACATGGGAGATGATTCCCATATTCCAACATAAGGAAGGGGCTTAGTTAGAGCGAAGCATGGTGAGTTTAAAAATGTCTTATACGTTCCCTCCCTTGCTACTAACATAATATATGTTTACCAGATGATGCATATAGGTTCTCCCAAGAGGGTCACATTTGATTCATAATTAGTTGAGATTACAAAGAAAGCCACTGGAAATCTTGTACCAAAAGGTATTGCAAATCACTCTACCAAAGCATATGAGTTTTCACATTTCTTTCCCGTTTCTCCTCCTACAACTTTGTTGTCTCATGCTAACAACACCAGCAAGATTTGGCATGAGAGATTTGGCCATCTCAATTTCAAATATATGAAGCAACTCCACAATGATAACATGGTTGAAGGTTTTCCCTCCATCCAAACTTTCGATAGAGTATGTGCTAGGTGCTTGGTAGGTAAGCATCCAGAAAAGAAGTATGATGTTGTTGACTTGCATGGGCAGACCCGGGTTTACTGTAGTTAACCAACAACACCCCTAGCTCACTGGCCCTTTCGGCAACAGAACGCAGAGCGGCCTGAAGTCTCACCCAAAGTGATTCTAATGGGTTGGCCAAAAGACTCAAGTGTCTTCGACCAGGTTCTGGTGCAGCCTCGGTGCCTCGCAGCTCTTCTAGCCTGCGAGATCTCTCTCTCTCTGCAACGCACAGCCTCCTCTTACTTGCGACTACTCTAGCCCTTATCGCATAGCCGTGCCTCGGGCGATGCGTAACTC
Source organism: Pseudotsuga menziesii (assembly GCA_001517045.1). Classification (NCBI taxonomy): domain Eukaryota; kingdom Viridiplantae; phylum Streptophyta; class Pinopsida; order Pinales; family Pinaceae; genus Pseudotsuga; species Pseudotsuga menziesii. Next base: position 11,863 of record LPNX010002431.1, read on the forward strand.
CTTCCTATGCTGATTCTCAACCGCAGTGCACCGTAGCCCCTCTACTGGTGCGATACCGCCTCCTTGCGATATCCTACCGCTGTGGCTCAGCGTACTCAGTGCTACTCGCTCTGACTTATGGGACTTAATAAACAAGGGTGCTTAACTCTGCGACTCTTAACTCTAAGAGCTGAAGCATAGATAAACTCTTATACAAATACTTAAGGGTTTCAACTTGCATTCATCTTCTATAGTGTTGTAACTGGATAACGCATACATACATTAAACTGTAAACAAGGCCCATATGATAACTGATAGATGCAACAAATAAACACAACACATAAATCAATCACATAACACACGATTTTAACGTGGTTCACCTCCAGGATGGAAGTTACGTCCACAAAACTGTGTTTCTATTATAGCTCAGGGGAAGGTAAACACAGTTCTGCTACACCGCATATGCAGCTCGAGATCTTCTGGGTAACTGCACACATAGCCTGGAGCCCTTCTCTCTTAGATCTCTTCTCTACTCTATATTGCACCTCTTACAATATACTCTTCCCTCTCTATCAATCCCTACGGATTGTTACATGCATGCTCTATGAGCCAGCTACTGGTTATAGTAAGATAACTACAACTTATAACAGAACCAGAGCTTGGCTTCTATACAAATGACCAACTAACCAACTAACCCTTTTACAATACAAAATATATCCCTTTATAGGCGGCTCGAAGGTCTCGCCATTACAACACTGTGGGCCTGTCCCAACAGTAACCCAAAACCCTAACTAGTGACAGTCGCCATATCTGTACTTGAGGTAGCCGCTTTCCGTCACACCATAGCTCTCTGCAGTCTTCCATGCTTCTCGGTACTGACCATGGGTACTGTGCACCGCTTCCCTATTTCTATCCTTCGTCTTCAATACCTCTGCCTCGTTGCTCCTTTTACTTTATGAGGGTAGTTGAGCCCTCCTATCTTCGCCGCTACCTTCAATGCAGTGGGTGATCTTTCTCTTCTCGGTAGCTCAGGTACCGTCGTCTCCCTTGACTTCTCTGCCCTAAAATTCATGGTTTCCATCTCTGCTCTGTAGCTAGAAACATGCTACGGCGTCGTAGCTCCATCTTATCTCCTCTCCGCCAAAACTGTCTATCCACTAAACTGGAAGCT
>LPNX010002443.1:0-12976 GCA_001517045.1 Pseudotsuga menziesii
TTGTGTAGGTGCAGTGGGTTTTATTTGTCTCTCTTCCTGCACAACCATCATGGCACCATGCATTGTTATGTGTGTTGCCTCTGCTAATGCACTCCACTCCTAAATCACTAACTGAGATGCCTCAGCTACATCATCTGTCCTAAACATCGTCCTACTAGGGAGACCTACCAAAGGATCTGGCTCTAGCTGAGCTCCAGGGTCTCTGCTATCCCCATGATTACCATGAATGCATCCCCCACTAGCACCATAGAAGAGCGAGGGTGTCCTGGTGTAATCTGGGTGCATCCCCAGGAAAAACTCTGCATATATATGTTTTGCAAAATATAGTGGTGCATGTCATGGTGGGGAAACATGCCCCAAGATGCAATAAACCTGTCATATACATAAGGCATTGCAGCCTCTGGCTTAAACTCCATGATTCTAAGTGGTTGACCAACAACGCCGTCAGGAGGGATATCAAATAATGTTCCCTTCACACCATGGCCAGTTTTTGCATCTCTCACTGTAGCCGAGTTATCAGGACTGATCACTATGACCCTTCTTCACTGACATGTAGTAGCCCAAAGAAAACTCAATGGTCTGATGGACCTATAGACCTTCAGTAGATTTTCTACTACGTCTAACATCATCCACATCGAATGTGATGAGGGAGAGTGATCTGAAATGGAGCGAACGTTAATCCGCAAAGAATCACGCTGACTGATAATGTCCTCTAGCATAATACGTGTGATCTCATCCTCCCATGGTGCTTCCTTGGGAGGTTTGGGTCCCTATTGTGCAGCCGCAACAACTAGAAATTAGATGAAAACATAAATGTCAGCCAAAATACATACATCAACTGTAGGTGAATTTGAAATCATGTAAATTAAAGGTACCAATAACTAAAAGAAAAATATATATGCATTTAATGTACTTGTCTTGTAGGGAATCTCCCCACCGATGTCACGTCCCCATCCCTCGGACCGGTGAAGAGGACGCGATGAACACCAATGCAACCGGGCAAACAGCCCCATGAACATAAATAGAAAAAATGCTGATATTAAAAGCTTAAACAACATGCATAACAGGATGCATAAAACATCATACAAGATGCATAATTCCTCAATCATTCAGTGGAAGTAAACATATTCATAAACCAGCATTCAACATGTTCATCATAATTCATTAAACATCAATATAAATGCAGAGATGGGATAATCAGATGTACTTATATTTTGATGAAGAATTCACCCCACAACCAGCTACGTCCCTGCAACGTTCCACCCATCCATAGGCCAGTGTGCTCATCAATCTCTCAGCAACTTTGCCACCCTCGAGCTGGGCATGATTCCTCCAAGGATAAGGGTCAATGCAGGCTTACACATAGCCAAGGGACACAATCAGCAAACCAACACCACTGGTTTTACTAGGCCATCAACAGATCTGCCAAGCCAGCATAGTCCAAAGGACAACCACTGCATACCAGCAACAAAACAACCCTTCACAGCCCTGTGAAGAAGCAAAGACGACCAGGGATAATCCCAAACAAAAGATGAGCACATCTCAAGCCCACAAGGAAACACATAGTTGTTCTTGGCCCTACCGTGGCCAAAAAAACTCGGCTGCAACCCAAAACTAGGGTACTCCAGTAGCCATAAACACACAATGAATGATAGCAGCAATCCACAGTCCCAAAACAGGGAAACTCAGCCAACAGATTGGAAATCAACAGTGGCCCAAAACGAAATTGACCACCATAACTAACAAAACGTGGGGAAGAAAACAGCCCCAAAACACAAGCAGTGAGCACGGCTCACAACATGGGAGAGCGACCCCAAACAGTCTGCGCGTGAGGGAACTTGCACCAGACCACAAAACACAGAGGAAAACATACCCGATTCCACTCTATAGAAAATGTGAATGGCCACTAAAAGGCAGTTCCTCTCCTAGCTGCGTGAGATCCAGCAGAACCACTGCCTGTGCGTGAGGAAAACAGACCTGACCTTTGCATGAGGATCCCCCGAACAGAGATCGCACACCCTCCTCACTCAGCCCCGCGTGAGGAGATGATCTCACAGTGAACCGACCAGCGCGTGAGGGAACCTAGTCAACCTCCTGCTACGTGCGTACCTACGTTGGGAGTGAACCGGCGTGAGGAAGCCGAACCTCCTCTGTGCGTGGATGATCAGCAGAACGTGAGGAACCCATAGAACATGGAGAGAATGGAGTGAAGGTAGTCGTGGGTGGAGTGTACGTGTGGGTGAGGACTGACAGTCCTTCCACCTCACTCCCAAAAGCAATAACTGCCTCAACCACCAGCCATAACTGCCCCCAACAACAAAACCAAGTCATTGAAGAGGTTGGTGAAACAAGAAAGGTGGAAAAACAAACAAGGTGGCAACACATGGGTTTTCCCCCCATAAACCAAGGTTTGACATCCCCTACCCCTTATCCTTTGGAACCATGCCCTTTTCATTCAATGTTGCACTGTCATAGCTGGTTGTGGTTTATTTTATTTGATGTGCGTGTTTACATGATGCCACATTATAGTGTGTCGGCTAGCACGATATACCATCGGCAACTATCCCCATTGCCAAAACATGCACAACCAAATCGATGGTGGGGATTTTTCCTTTAGCTCCTCACCATGATTAATTACAATATATACATCATGCAAATGGGGTCAAAACTGGGGACATTACATTCCCCTCCCCCTTGGAGTAACACCGTCCTCGGTGTTCCATTACATATATATACAATACATATATAATTGCACATCAAAATTTCAAAATTGCAGATTTGTCCCACATTCAATCATTTATGTTGAACATTCAAGACCAAGCCCCTCGGCTTCCATGGACTTGTCCTATTGGTTCCCAGCTTCTAGCTTACCCCGAAGTCTAGGAACTTTGCGGCTATTTCCCTTATCATGATCCCTCATTGGGAAGTCCTGACGTAAATGATTTTCTCCGCATCTCCAGCATCTCACTCGCTGCGTCATCTTTACCTGCTCAATTTACTTTGAGTATTCATGCATGGACCATTTCTTATCGGGTCGCTTGGATGATTGTCCCATTGCTGATCCACCTTCCTTTCCTTTGTCGATTGCTCCCAGAAGGCTTTTCACCTCCCTTTACAAACCAATAGAGTCTTGCAAAATCTGGTGGTTCATTTCACTCTGCCTCTTCTGTATCTTGAGCATCTCCCCAAGATTATCTTGGGTCTTGGAAATCACTTGAAGGAGACTTCCAGCTAAGTCCAGCAACTTTTGATCTACTGCCATGTCCAATGTGCACCACCTGGTTTCACTTTTCTCACCTGTGAAATGCACCATTGAAATTTTATCAGACCAAGCATAATATAGACATTAAAATCATTCAGTTAATTACCCAATTGGCATGATAGTCCAAGCCTCATCAAGGAGACTTTCATATTTTTCATGCCTTCCCAACAGGCACACGAGCTCATTCATGTCCATTCTTGGGCAAGGAATTAACCATTCCAGCATTCACAATTTACTTTAAGCAAATACACACATTTCATTTCAATCATAGATGCATTAAACAATCCTTTTTTTTCACAATGCATAAATGTATATGTATATATATAATCAAAAGGCAAGAGAGAGCAGTAAGAGTTTTTCCCCTCTTTATTTTGTTCCATTCTAGAACCCACACCATCACTGTGGCTTTTCATGCTCTCAGCCTCTTTCACTTCACCGTGAATGTTAGACCAATCCTTCTTGGTCATGACACTTAGTGTCTTTGGTCTATTCTAGACCTCTAAACCATGGAGTCTCTCCACATGGTTTGTCTCGGTTGCTAGGACTCCCCCATCTTACTAGCACCTTTTTCATTACTGCTCAACCTGAGATTTCCAGGATAGTCACATGTCCACATGCATCTCTAGGATGCTCTCATAGTCCTTGCTTCCAGTGACACCTATATCCAAACATTGAATGAATTCACATGTTTAGTTTATTCTCATCGGTTTTATCTCTAGAACAAAAGCTTAAAACATCCTAACCAAATCATATACACATGTATATTCATAAGCAAAATAATCCAATACTTATCTGTATTGTATCTTTCCTCATTCGTCCACAGGATCCTGCTTCGCTTTGCAAGCCTTGGGATCGCCTATGGACTTAGATGTTGGGTCAGTACGCCGGCTGCTCCACAACATCAATTTTTTTTAAAAATGTCCAGCCAGTACATCCTTATGTCTACTGGGCTTGGAACTTTATCATGACCGTTTCCAGGTCTAGGATCTACTATGGATCCTCAGGCATATCATAGCCCATCATACACTTATATCAACAATAACACATACACTTATACCAACCATACACGTATACCACCATACACTTATATCAAGAATAACCCTTACTCCGCAACCCCTCACAACAACCATTTACCATTTTACCTCTTACCTTTTACCTTTAGCTTGTCAACACAAGAAACACAAGGAATGCAAGCAAACTCATCAGCGTTATTGCTTAAAAACTATAATCACATTTCATATCATTCACTATCAAGTATTGAGACACCAGGAGTGCGTCTACTCCCTAGAGTGTAATCAATATTGAAAACCCTTTCATGACTCAACATCGGAAAAGTCTGCACCCTTATTCGGTGTGTGCCAGGTAGGCCCTATTCATAGTCAAGCAATTGGTCATCATGGAAATAAAATCAAACATGTTCTGCATATGGAATTTAATGATTAAACATGCATATTCATAGCAAGGGTCACAGAACACTTATCCATTTTTCGTCGCAGTATGCCTTTGTTAAGGAGGAATGGAGGCTCCTTTCCTGAGTTAACAGTCCCTCGGTTTGCCATCCCAACTCCTTTTTACATTTCATATTCATACATGTCTTACCGACATAACCCATACCATCTCACTCATGTTATTACCAAACATGCAGTGCAGATGAGACATTTCAAATGTCCAATGGCGTTTCACCCGAAACCCATTTCCAAGATAAGGGAAAACCTTCCCATGAAGTTTGGCTCTTGCAGGTCATCACATATGATCTTCCTGCAGTGTGTATTCCTAACACATTCATCAAATATCCAAACAATCAGTCGTCACCTGATACTACAATCCAAATTGATCGTTCCATAGCCAAGCAATGACATTAGCAGTCAAATTCAATAGGAACTTGCAGTTTTATCTACTACAAAAATTAACTTGTTCAATTGTGGGTTTCTTGTAAGAAGCACTACTATGCCCATTATAATTTTATGCTTACTATCATAACATGAATACCCACTTACCATGCGTCCCTCCTGACACAATCTTATACAAGCCAACAATGATTAGTAGTCGTTAGCACTTCTTAAATCCGAAATTCACAATTCAAATTTCACAACCCATCAGCTATTTCCACAACCATGAGACTCTTCTCATCAAGTTTGGATCTTTTATATGGTATATTTTGGCATTGGTCAGGGTCTTACCTCATACTGCCATGCTCGAATAATCCACCTGAAACCTGAGCTTCAATCAACCAAACACAATCTTATGCAAGCCAATAGTGGCTAGTAGTTGTCAGTAATTTCTTAAATCCGAACTTCACAATTCGAATTTAATAAGTTCTTTCACATGGTAGATTCTGGCATTGGTCAGAGTCTTACCTCACACTACCATGCTCGAGATAATATACCTGAAACATAAGCTTCAAACATCCAAACACAAGTTTATGCAAGCCAATAGCGACTAGTAGTTGTCAGCAATTTCTTAAATTTGAAATTCACAATTCAAATTTAATAAGCTCTTTCACATGGTAGATTCTGGCATTGGTCAGGGTCTTACCGCTCACTTCCATGCTCAAAATAATCTACCTGAAACATGAGCTTCAATCAACCAAACACTTGGTAAGACTGGATGCATATAACCTTTTCATTGCTACAACCATCACTGAAGCATTTTCAAAATTTATAAAAATTCAAATACTTCCAGCTGTTAGTCATATCAGTGTTTATCAAAGCTCATTTACTTCATGCAATCATTATCATATTAACATTGCAAGGTATAGTCGCAGCACTCATGCACTTAAATGAAGTGTTTAGATACTCCTTACTTCACAAGCGTATCATTCATACCACCTTGCTCTTCAATAGAGCATTTCTGGCATCCAACTGATCATGACTATCCTGCATTCATAACAACCTATGAAATGATTCTTGAATTATCATCAATTCACCATTTCAGTCATTAGTTAGCCCACATATCACATGCATTCATGCAATACATCACAACATTGCACCTACACTTATGCAATCAGTCATTCACACCCTTCATAGGCATACATCCATTGCATAGCTACAAGGTTCATAAAATATTTCCAATGCCTATCCATTCATGCTATCTTGCATTCAATATACTGTGCATGGCCTAACCATGACTAATTCATATAGGATGCATTACTATAATCAATATCATGACACTTTTCTATGTTCCAACATCCACATGGTATGAGGTCTCTTACCTATACCAATCCATGGAATTTATCATAAGCAAACTCTTACCTGCATGGTTCTTACTTACACCCTTGACATGACCAATTTGATTGGTCCTTTGCAGGAGATTGTAGCGTTTGCTCAACAACTTTTATCCTGGACTTGTTGCTTTATCCCTTTCTCCAGAGGGTTGCTGGTCACATTCCATCAGCATCAGCAACATATTCAGCTAGGTCCATGTCATCGTTGGTTTTTCCACTAATGCCAACATCAAAGCAATGATTATCATTAGTGGTTCATACAGAGCATATAATTTTCAATACTCTTACCAACATACAATATCCTATGCAATGTAATACATATCCTCATGCATTTCATGCATAAACTTAGGAAATGTAGTTATAATCAGCAAGGTAGAGTTTTAAAAAAACTCCCCTTTTCAAGTCTTTCATCCTGGCGTGGAACTACTCTTCCACACAGCAGCTGATTGACTTCATAGTCCTTGCTACCCCTAGGCATGCAATTGTCCAGATTTTTCCATTTGATAGCAACTTCCATCACTAGCACTTTGTTGCTTCACGCTCATATTCTGGTCACTTATCCTTGTTCCCTACTGGATAATCTTTCCAATGCCTATCCACATGCTTCATTCCGACCTCAGATGTGAAAACCACACCACTTCTAAAAATGAAGACTTTCACCAAATCTCTGCATTTTACACACAGCTGCATTTGGACTAGGTGCCAACTTCAGCCACCTGTAAATCCACTGAAAGACGACGGAATCTGCTGAGGAATCCCACTTTGAAAACCCAAAATTTCCTTTTTCAAAATCGGGTATTATTCCAATTATCCATCCGCAGAATCGGCTTTCAAAACCATTAATCCTTCCGCCGTTTCGGGTCCTCAAACGGCTAACTTCTTCCGCGGTTCATCGGCAGTCGAGTGCACTTCCCATCGGAAGGACAATCCACTAAACAGCTGTAACGGAAAAACACGATCTTTAATCTTTCTCCAATTCAGCGGCACAACCAGATCGGCATCGGCAGGCTTTTCACATCGACGAGCTAGTTCCTTTGGCTTCTGCAACGGCGCAACATCAAACCTCTATTTCTGCCGATTCTGGCTGCCGCATCAGCTACCCAAACATCTAAACGTTTCGAGAGTTTTCTATAGACGACATCAAAAGTCCTTTTACATCGGAAGTCTAGTTCTTTAGGCTTCCACAACGGCGGCAGACGAACAGCTTTAAGCTTCCGACGACCGATGTTTTTCGGACTTAGAAAAATTTTCAAAAATTTCCCTTTCTTTTGCCGCTTGGTCGACTCCCTTAACTTCTTCTTCATCGGCAACTTAGTTATACCAACAGCCGCAACGGCGGCACAACAATCTCATCCGCAGCCGCAACGACGGAACATGAAATGCTATATCTTGCCGATGTTCATATCTAAAGTCCACTGACCTCCGATGTTTTCTTGCCTTAGAAATTTTTTTCAACAAATTTCCTTCTCATCGGCTGTCGGATGTCTTCTGCTTCGGGTGGTTGGGCATTTAGGCAGCCGCAACAGTGGCCCACCAACTTGATCCTTCTTCCACAGTTTCGGCTCCCGTTCCCACTATTTCTTCCACAACGGCAGATCTTGGAACCACTAATCGTTCCGACATTTCGGAGGTCTCTCTCGTCGGAAGAATTAACACTTTGGCTTCCACAACGGCGGAACATGAAATGCTTTCGCTTCTGCAATGACGAAACATGAAACGCTATCTTCTTCCGATCAGCGGACAACTTTCCATTTTTAAACTTAACTTTCCTCATGGCCTCGGCTGCATCTCTCATCGGCCGGCTAGTGTCTTTGGCCTCCGCAACGGTGGCACGCAGAACACTTTCTGCTTCCGATGGCCGATGTTTTCTGGACTTAGAGAAATTTTCAAAAAATTTCCCCTTTAGTCTTCCTTTGGTACCTGATCGACGTCGGCAGGCTTTCTCATCGAAAGACTTAGCACTTTCGCTTCCACAACGGCGGCACACGAAACGCTTTCTCTTCCGATGGCCGTTCTTTACTTAAAGAAATTTTAACTTCGGGCATCGGCGGTTTTTACACTTCAGAAGGCTATTTCCTTTGCCTTCCACAACGGTGGAATGTCAAACCTCTATTTTCTTCCAATTGGTGAACTTATTTTGACCAGCATCAGAAGTCCTTTCTCGTCGAAAGTCTAGTGACTTTGACTTCCGCAACGGCGGACGGGCGAATGACTAATTTCTTCCAATAGCCAACGATTTCAACACTTAGCCAAAATTTTCCAAATTCTTCATGGCATCAGCGATCGGAGAACTTACCCATCGGACGCGTAGTTACTTCGCCATCCGCAACAACGGGTGCATGAACATTAATTCCTTCCGACGGACGCCCAATCGCTTAGAAAAAAATTTCAATTTTCTTCAAACTGCTCCGTCGGACAAACTTCTGCCTAATGCTTCTGCTACAGTGGATGTCCTTCCCCATCGGAAGAAATAGTGGTTTGGAATTCCACAACAGCGGACGAGAAACCGCTAACTCTTCCGCTATAGCGGAAGTCTTTCCGCTAGTGGCCCGACTTTTCAACACTTAGAATAATTCTTGGATTTTTACAGTCATTCAATTCTGATCCTTGCTGGGCAGAAGGCGACTCTACTTCTGTCACTGCGCCTTGCTGGTCCATTCAGGCACATGCTGCAACATGAGCTCTGATACCACTCTGTCATGTCCCCATTCCTCGGACCGGCGAAGAGGACGCGACGAACACCAATGCAACCGGGCAAACAGCCCCATGAACATAAACAGGAAAAATGCTGATATTAAAAGCTTAAACAACATGCATAACAGGATGCATAAAACATCATACAAGATGCGGAATTCCTCAATCATTTAGCGGAAGTAAACCTATTCATAAACCAGCATTCAGCATGTTCATCATAATTCATTAAACATCAATATAATTGCAGAGATGGGATAATCAGATGTACTTATCTTGTGATGAATAATTCACCCTGCAACCAGCTACGTCGCTGCAACGTTCCACCCAACCATAGGCCAGCGTGCTCATCAATCTCTTAGCAATGCTACCACCCCCGAGCTGGGCATGATTCCTCCAAGGATAAGGGTCAATGCAGGCTTACACATAGCCAAGGGACACAATCAGCAAACCAACACCACTGGGTTTACCAGGCCATCAATAGATCGGCCAAGCCAACACAGTCCAAAGGACAACCACTACATACCGGCAACAAAACAACCCTTCACAGCCCTGTGAAGAAGCAAAGACGACCAGGGATAATCCCAAACAAACGATGAGCACAGCTTAAGCCCACAAGGAAACACAGAGTTGTTCTTGGCCCTACCGTGGCCAAAACAACTCGGCTGCAACCTAAAAACAGGGTACTCCAGCAGCCACAAACACACAATGAATGATAGCAGCAATCCACAGTCCCAAAACAGGGAAACTCAGCCAACAGATTGGAAATCAACAGTGGCCCAAAACGAAATTGACCACCATAACCAACAAAATGTGGGGAAGACAACAACCCCAAAACACAAGCAGTGAGCATGGCTCACAACATGGGAGAGTGACCCCAAACAGTCTGTGCGTGAGGGAACTTGCACCAGACCACAAAACACAGAGGAAAACATACCCGATTCCACTCTGTAGAAAATGTGAATGGCCACTGAAAGGCAGCTCCTCTCCTAGCTGCGTGAGATCCGGCAGAACCACTGCCTATGCGTGAGGAAAACAGACCTAACCTCTGCATGACGATCCCCCGAATAGAGATCGCACACCCTCCTCACTCAGCCCCGCGTGAGGAGATGATCCCATAGTGAACCGACCAGCGCGTGAGGGAACTTAGTCGACCTCCTACTACACACGTCCCTACATTGGGAGTGAACCGGCGTGAGGAAGCCGAACCTCCTCTGTGTGTGGATGATCAGCAGAACGTGAGGAACCCATAGACCATGGGGAGAATGGAGTGAAGGCAGTCATGGGTGGAGTGTACGTGTGGGTGAGGACTGACAGTCCTGCCACCCCACTCCCAAAAGCAATAACTTCCTCAACCACCAGCCATAACTGCCCCCAACAACAAAACCAAGTCATTGAAGAGGTTGGTGAAACAAGAAAGGTGGAAAAACAAACAAGGTGGCAACACATGGGTTTTTCCCCCATAAACCAAGGTTTGACATCCCCCACCCCTTATCCTTTGGAACCATGCCCTTTTCATTCAACGTGCACTGCCGTAGCTAGTTGTGGTTTATTTTATTTGATGTGCGTGTTTACATGATGCCACATTATAGTGTGTCAGCTAGCATGATATACCATCGGCAACTATCCCCATTGCCGAAACATGCACAACCAAATCGATGGTGGGGATTTTGCCTTTAGCTCCTCACCACGATTAATTACAATATATACATCATGCAAACAGGGTCAAAACCGGGGACATTACAACTGACACCAGTAGTATCCTCCTCACCGCTCACATACAAAGAGTAGCTTCCAGAGTGGTTATTGCTCGGCTCCCGAGTAGGAGCATGTGTCGATGTAGGATGCCTAGGCAAACCTGTGAAAATAGAGACATACTAGTTGATGATTAAATATACACATGAGAAATAATTTAAATTTATGTAATTAGAAAGAAAGAGTACATCATGTGCAATTGTATACTTACAAGTCCTCTACCGACCTCCAGGGAGAGGAATAACCAAAGATCTGACAGTGCTCTTCCTTCCGAGAACTGAAGAAACCCGCTGTAGAGATGCATTTGCATTAAATGAGGAATAATAAATGTAGTCAACATACAATATAAGATAAATGATAAATATGTCAATAGTAAATCTATAGATTTGAGATGATTAATATATCATCACAGGGTGCACATTAATAATGGGACAAGGATCATGAGTGTGAGCACAATCAATAAGGAAATGACACATGCAAAGCTTTTTTTCACAAATAGTTGAGATTGATCATTCATGTCATGTGTGTGCATGCAAAAGTGTTCTTGGGACTCATGGTTTTCGCTTAGTTCGAAGCTCTAACTTTTCATCCCAATCCAGTAGTAGTTTCTAACTTTTCTTTTCAATTTTCTTTAAACTTTACCTATACACATAATTTACGTCAATCTATCATTTTTTCCACTAGGTACAAGTCAACCATTTCATCGAGGATATTATGAAAAGATACAACAATATGTTCAATATGTCTACCTATCTCGATTTTTTTCCATTAGGTACAAGTCAGTCATGCCATGTGCTTTAGTCTTTTTTTTGCCTACATAGGGAATGTTGGTTGCTTCTGGATTGTTGTTGGTGGAATGTATGTTTGTTACAAGAGGCTAGAGATTCTATGATATTGTCTTAGCTAACTTTGATTCACACTTGAATAACAAGTTTCATGTTTTATTTATTTTTGTTTTTATTTTTATTTTTCTGTTGAAAACAAAAAAACCACAATACTTATATTTGAGTTTCCTTAAAACAAGAAGATATAGTTCCACTTCACTATAAGTTCAAATCAAAACTTATATATTTTATTAATAGTTTCATTTTTTTGAAAAATCATTAAAATATTAATTTAATTTTCTAAAATTTAAAATTTAAATTCATAGATTTCATTAACTCTTTCATAAACATTTAAAAAATATATAATTTTAAACTAATTTTAAAAATTATAATTATGTAAATTAATTTATATACATTTTAAAAATATAATTATATTTTAAAATTAATTTGTAAAATTATAATTATATCATTAAGTTTATCTTTACAAATGAAAGCTTATACTCCAATTAATATATTAGGTTAATTATTTCATTTCAATTTTTTAAAATAAATTTTATATAAATATAATTTCAACTTATGGATTTAATTAATCTTTTCATCCATTTTTTAAAATTAAATTACAATTCTAGTTTTCCATAATTTAATGTATAAATTTATATATTTTATTAGTAATTTTTTTTACTATTATTTTAAAATATTCTAAATTTATAATTTATAATTTTCAAAATGTTAAATATAAATCTATATATTTTTTCTAAAAAATATCAAAAATATAATTTTATCTTAAATTACGGATTTATGTTAATTTTTTAATTTGATATTCTTTAAATAAAAAAATCATAAATTTCTATTAATTTTTTAATTTGTTTTTAATTTTTTCAATTTAAAAAATACTTTTATTTTCTTATAATTTAAATTCAAATCTTATATACTTCATTAATATTTCCATTTTATTTTCCTCAATAAATCCAAAAATATATATAACTACACTTTTTATAACAGAAAATTAAAATTTAGACACTTATTTATTATTATTTTTTCCCTTCAAAACAATGATGATCCACATTTTCATAAAACTTTTGTTTGAGCTTCAAAAAAATCAAAATACATAAATACACTTTTCAATAAACTAAAATCAAAATATGTCAACTAATAAGTCAAAAGATACATACAATATTTTATTATGAAAAAATATTTATAAGAAATATAAATATGAATTAA
>LPNX010002451.1:0-12137 GCA_001517045.1 Pseudotsuga menziesii
TTATACACTTTAATTTCTCTGTGAATACTTGTATTAAACACTCTGATTATCTATACACATCTGTATGTACTCAGCTGTCTATACCGGATTTGTTCAGTGTGAAGTAAGTCATGTTTAACCTATGAAAACTGTGTAAACATATGAAACTAGCCTAGTACTTTGTACTACTGTAAAGTATCTTAGCCTTAGGTTTTGTTTTAGTCTGTATTTTGATTTGATTTTATTTTGATTTAGTCTTTATCAGACTTAAGATTTCCTTAAGCTTGGATCCCCTGTAGTCTAGGTCCAACTTTAGGGATAACACAATGAGATAAACTAAAAACCACTTTTCAAATTGATACTCCAACACCATGATAAGCTCACTTTTAATTTGGATAAAACAACTTGACCCACAGGGAATCTTTGTTGAGGGAACTGGTAGGATTCATCTTGTTAGTGGACTAGAGATGGAGCACATTACCTTCAGAAAATTTTTATCAACTTTACCAGGGACAAACAATAGAGCGACAAGTAATTATTCATTATCCTAATCAACAAATATAGGGATACAATTTAGGGCTGTCGGGAGAGGAATTTACAAACATGTCAAAACCATGCCCTGGTGAAATATATGCACAGTTAGAGATCAAATATGAAAAGGCATTAAAGCATTATGAAGAAAATCTCAATCATGGTGAGTTTGTAGAAAAGGGCACCTTAAAAGGGATTAAAAGGCACGAGTTGAGGGTGTAGCTAGGTGGCACTTACAGTTCATTGCACAAAGTAGAAGTGACACCCAGAACAAAACATAGTTAACTAAAAGTTGGATTCAATGTTATTTTTAGACTCGTGCAAGAAGGAGGGAAACAACAGTCACATAGGATAAGGATGCATGCATCACTTGGTTGTTATCTTAGCTATAATTCATGCAAGGAGGCACAACTAAGGAAATACCTCTGTGCTATTTTGGAACAACAATTATACTGATGACTTTCAGCTTTCCCTCCTAATATAAAATAGAACACCCTCTTATAATACAACAATAATGTAAAATATGATGCACAACGTAGAATGCTCCTCACTCCAATATCCATGTGAGACAAAAGTTAGCTTTGCAAAAAATGTGAAAGCAAGGTATTCTGTTTGTGACCACCTGACTTGGCAATGCACATTGTAATGTTGCATGCTACAAATTTGAGGCTTTGAGCTCATGGAGAAGGAATTGAGTGTGATGGCTTACTTTTCTCTTTGAAATAAGTAATATATAAAAGGAAACATGGGGCTAGTGTTGACTAAAGAGATCACCTATATATAAATCATGAATGGTTATGGAAGGTTTGAGCCCATGGACCCTAATGAAGTAACCCAAAGTGCAGTTGGGACATTTTTCCTTTGTTTTTTATTATTATTTATAGTGGTGTCCCCTAGCCATTGGAAGGCCATACAAAGGAACCAACTTTCAAACAAACCAATCACTCGAAACCAAACTAGCTCTTCATTCACTTAGAAAGGAAGCATGCCCATTCATAACAAAAAAACTACAACTAAATGTAAGATTAAATTCACATAAATATATATCTGAGCCTTGGATTGGATTTTATGGTGATATTTGACTTGCATAAAAGAGTCATTCAAGGACACATGGAGAATTGGTCTCAAGACCTAGATCTAAAACTGAGCAACATAATTGAGCTATGAAATTTCTAACGGATGTGTATAGGCCTCATAGACTTGATTTGGTCGTCGATGAATAATGCTCCATCACAATATCAATGATTAGAGCACCTGGAGGATAAGCCCTTGAATCCTCTCCCGATGCATCTATAAAACATTGTTGTTGATCCTATCGTCAAGATCCCAATTTTTTTACTTTTGGATGCACATTAAACTTTAGGCTTCATATTGCCTTTGACGCCCTTTATATTTCTATCCCACATTGATTATGGGAATGTCTAAACTTTCGTTTACATAAATGTGTGTTCTTTATTATATCAACACATTGTGCACATTATATACCATAGTGGCCATGAGATGAACTCTTTTAACACTAGATTTGGTTATGAGTTGTGGTTGATATGGTGGACTTGCAAAGACAATAAATGTAAAGATTGGGCTCAGCCAAGCCCTAATATTTTAGAATTTATTTTTACAAGAAAGCATATATATAACAACTAGAGACACTAAGGACTAGAGTGGAATAGTATAGTCCCCATATAAAATTCCCATATCTAGAGGTATTGTGGTATTAGGATCTTGATTAGGTGTCCTTTCACATTGTAACCTTAAAGGGCATGTGAATGATGTAATTCCAAAAGCCTATCCACAATACATTTTTTTTAATTGGATCTCTGACCCACTATTGTTATTTTCTTAGTAGAGTGAGTTTGATTTGTGTTGAGCATTTAGAGATTTCCCACCATATTATTCAACCATCCTCACCATGAATCTAGGGCTCTAAGTTCCAATATTTCTTTAATCACTGAGGATTGATCCTCATAACTAAGATACAAAACTTTATCTTAAACTAAAATACAGAGCGGTTGGGGGATTCATCCCCTATAGTCATAGTGGATAGTGGTGGGAGATGATATGAAACTAGATAATATGTAAGGTTGTAGGTTGTAGAGTGTACATTATTATGAGAAAGGATCACTACTCTTTATCAACATAAATATTATCCAATATTTTCTTAAACTCTATAAATTCTTCACTAATTGACAAACAATTTTTAACACATATTGACCCTGGAAAATCTACTTTAAGAAAAATATAACGATGGATTGGATTTGACTATGTTTTAATGATTCTTTTAAAAGAGGATAATTATATATTACAACAACTCCAGTGAGTATATAATATTGTGTAAGTGAATCTAGTTTCTATAACATTTTTTTCCTCTGTCTTGGCTAGCAATCTTCATTTAGAATGAGAATTGGCTAGACTCCAAACCTGCTTAATTCTACTAGTTTTAGTTCCAAGCATTATCATTACCATGAAAATTAAAAGGATAAGAATGATGATGATGATGATGATGCCATGATGATGATGATGACAATCATCATCAAAACAATGATACTAACAATGATGAATATTGGTGAGATACGGATGGATCCACACACATCCACTGTGAAGGGTATAATTGCCAACATGTCAAAGTTTAATGTGATGGTTTTGGTCATTCATTTTGGTGGTAGGAGTTTAGGTTGGACTTGCAGAGTATTATGTTGAGGTTTCTTACCTTGTATACCATTGCAGCGAGACCAAAACAAAACGATGAATTCAATGAGAATTTTTTTACACCCTATTTCAAAGAGCTAACACACATAATGTTTTCATAATGGTGTAACAAGCTAACACACATAAGATTTTAGACATAGTGCCATGTTAGAAGGAAAGCTAGCTCCAACTATATTTCCATCATGATTTAATGTATTTGATGACAATGTGGCAGTGTTAGATGGAAAGCTACCTTATGAAAGCTAACACACATTAGCTTTTACTCATCGTGCAATGTTTTAAGAACGAAAGCTAACTTCAACTAGATTTTCATCGTGGTGCATTATTATTGATGACAATGTCGCCATGCTAGATTGAAAACTACACTATGAAAGCTTACACACATTAGATTTCATTCAGTGTGCAATAATTTAAGGATGAAAGCTAACTTCAGCTAGATTTCCAACATGGCTCAATATGATTGATGACAATGTGGTTGTTTGCATGGAAAAATACCTTATGAAAACTAACACAAATTAGCTTTCACTCATCGTGCCATGTTGTTAAAATGAAAGCTAACTTTAGCTAGATTTCTATCATGGTGTAATGAGCTAACACACATAAGATTTACCTTATAGTGCCGTGTTGTTAGAAGGAAAGCCAACTCCAGCTATATTTCCATCATGTTGTAATGTATTTGATGACAATGTGACCGTGTTAGATGGAAAACTACCTTATGAAGGCTAACAAACATTAGCTTTACTCACGGTGCAATGTATTAAGAAAGAAAGGTAACTCTAGCTACATCTCCATCATGGTGCATTGTGATTTATGACAATGTGGTTATGCTAGACGGAAAAATAAATTATGAATGCTTACACACATTAGATTTCACTCATCGTGCAATGATTTAAGGACAAAATCTAACTCCAGTTAGATTTCCATCATGGTGCAATGCGATCGATGACGATGTGGTTGTGTTAGATGGAAAACTACCTTACGAAAGCTAACACACATTAGATTTCACTCATCATGCCATGTTTTTAAAAGGAAATCTAACTCCAACTAGATTTCCATCATGGTGTAATGTATTTGATGACAATGTGGTTGTGTTCGACGGAAAACTACCTTATGAAAGCTAACATAGATTAGCTATTACTCACCGTGCAACGTTTTAAGAACGAAAGATAACTCTAGATAGATTTCCAAAATGGTGCATTTTGATTAGCGACAATGTGGTTTTGCTAAATGGAAAACTACATTATGAAAGCTAACACATATTATATTTCAGTCACCGTGCAATGATTTGAGGTTGAAAGCTAACTCTAGCTAGATTTCGATCACAATGCAATTTGACAATGTGGTTGTGTGAGATGGAAAACTAGCTTATGACAACTGACACACATTAGCTTTCACTCATCGTGCCATGTTGTTAAAAAGAAAGCTAACTCCAGCTATATTTTAATAATGGTGTAATGAGCTAACACACATAAGCTTTCACTCATAGTGCCATGTTAGAAGGAAAGCTAACTCCAGTCATATTTCCATCATGGTGTAATGCATTTGATGACAATGTGGTAGTGTTAGATGGAAAACTAACTTATGAAAGCTAACACACATTAGATTTTACTCACTGTGCAAGGTTTTAAGAACGAAAGCTAATGACAGCTAGAGTACCACCATGGTGCATTGTGATTGATGACAATGTGGTTGTGCTAGATGAAAAACTATACTATGAAAGCTTACACACATTAGATTTCACTCACAGTGCAATGATTTAAGGATGAAAGCTAACTTCATCTAGATTTGCAACACAACGTAATGTGATTGATGACAATGTGGTTTTGTTACATGGAAAAATACCTTATCAAAATTAACACACATTAGCTTTCACTCATCGTGCCATGTTGTTAAAAGGAAAGCTAAATCTAGCTAGATTTTCATCATGGTGTAATGAGGTAACACACATAAAATTTCCCTTATAGTGCCATGTTGTTAGAATGAAAGCTAACTCTAGCTAGACTTCCATCATGGTGTAATGTATTTGATGACAATGTGGCTCTGTTAGATGGAAAACTACCTTATGAAGGCTATGATACAATATCTTTACTCACCCTGCAAATTTTTAAGAATGAAATCTAACTCCAGCTAGATTTCCATCCTGGTGCATTGTGATTGATGACAATGTGGTTGTGCTAGATGGAAAAATACACTATGAAAGCTTACACACATTAGATTACACTCATTGTGCAACAGTTTAAGGATGAAAGCTAACTCCATCTAGATTTCCAACATGGTGCAATGTGCTTGATGACAATGTGGTTGTGTTAAATGAAAACCTACCTTATGAAAGCTAATACACATTAGATTTCACTCATCGTGCCATGTTGTTAAAAGAAAAGCTAACTCTAGCTAGATTTTAATCATGGTGTAATAAACTAACACACATAAGCTGTCCCTTATAGTGCCATGTTGTTAGAAGGAAAGCTAACTCCGGCTAGATTTTCATCATGGTGTAATGTATTTAATAACAATTTGGCTATGTTAGATGAAAAACTACCTTATTAAAGCTAACAGACATTAGCTTTACTGATAGTGCAATGTTTTAAGAACGAAAGCTAACTCTAGCTAAATTTCCATCATGGTGCATTGTGATTGATGACAATGTGGTTGTGCTAGATGGAAAACTACATTATGAAATCTAACACACATTAGATTTCACTCATAATGTAATGATTTAAGGACGAAAGATAACTCCAACTAGATTTCCATCATGGTGCAATGTGATCGATGAAGATGTGGTTGTGTTAGATGGAAACTACCTTATGTAAGCTAATGCACATTAACTTTCACTCATTATGCCATGTTTTTAGAAGGAAAGCTAACTCTAGCTAGATTTGTATCTTGGTGTAATTTATTTGATGACAATGTGGCTATGTTAGATGGAAAAATACCATACGAAAGCTAACACATATTAACTATTACTCATCGTGCAACGTTTTAATAATCAAAGCTAACTCTATCTAGATTTCCAACATGGTGCATTTTGATTGATGACAACGTGGTTGTGCTAAATGAAAAACAACATTCTGAAAGCTAACACACATCAGATTTCACTCACCGTGCAATGATTTAATATTGAAAGCTGACTCCAGCTAGATTTTCATCACGGTGCAATGCGATAATGTGGTTGTGTTAGATAGAATTCTACCTTATGAAAGCTAACACACATTAGCTTTCACTCATCCTGCCATGTTGTTAAGAAAGCTAACTCCAGCTAGATTTTCATAATGGTGTAATGAGCTAACACACATAAGCTTTCACTCATAGTGCGATGTTATAAGGAAAGCTAACTTTAGCTAGATTTCCATCATGGTGTCATGTATTTGATGACAATGTAGCTATATTGGATAGATAACTACTTTATGAAAGATAACAAGCATTAGGTTTTACTCACCGTGCAATGTTTTAAGAATAAAAACTAAATCCAACTAGATTTCCATCATGGTGCATTGTGATTGATGACAATGTGGTTGTTCTAGATGAAAAACTACACTATGAAAGCTTACACACATTAGGTTTCACTCACCATGCAATGATTTAAGGATAAAAGCTAACTTCATCGAGATTTCCAACACAGCGCAATGTGATTAATGATAATGTGGTTTTGTTACATGGAAAATTATGTTATGAAAGTTAATACACATTAGCTTTCACTCATTATGCCATGCTGTTAAAAGGAAAGCTAACTCTAGTTAGATTTCCATCATGGTGTACTGAGTTAACCCACATAAACAATTCCTTATAGTGCCATGTTGTTATAAGGAAAACTAACTCCAGCTATAATTCCATCACAGTGTAATGTATTTGATGAAACTATGCCTCTGTTAGATGGAAAGCTACCTTATGAACGCTAACAAACATTAGCTTTACTCACCGTGCAATGTTTTAAGAATGAAAGCTAATTCCAGCTAGATTTCCATCATGGTGCATTGTGATTGATGATAATGTGGTTGTGCTAGATGGAAAGATACACTATGAAAGCTTACACATATTAAATTTCACTCACCGTGCAACGATTTAAGGATGAAATCTAACTCCAGCTAGATTTCCAACACAGTGCAATGTGATTGATGACAATGTGGTTGTGTTACATGGAAAATTACTTTATGAAAGCTAACACACATTATCTTTCACTCAACGTGTCATGTTGTTAAAATGAAAGCTAACTCTAGCTAGATTTCTATCATGGTGTAATGAGGTAACACACATAAGTTTTCCCTTATAGTGCCATGTTGTTAGAATGAAAACTAACTCCAGCTATATTTCTATCATGGTGTAATGTATTTGATAACAATGTGGTTGTGTTACATGGAAAACTACCTTATGAAAGCTAACATACATTATCTTTAATCACCATGCAATGTTTTAAGAATGAAAGCTAACTCTAGCTAGATTTCCATCTGGTGCATTGTGATTGAGGACAATGGGGTTGTGCTAGATGGAAAACTACATTATGAAAGCTAGCACACATTAGATTTCACTCGCCATGCAATGATTTCAAGATGAAAGCTAACTCCAGCTAGATTTCCATCACGGTGCAATGTGATCGATGACGATGTGGTTGTGTTAGATGGAAAACTACCTTATGAAAGCTAACATACATCATCTTTCACTCATTGTGCCATGTTTTTAGAAGGAAAGCTAACTCCTACTAGATTTGCATCATGGTGTATTATATTTGATGACAATGTGGCTGTGTTAGATGGAAAACTACCTTACGAAAGCTAACACACATTAGCTATTACTCACTGTGCAACGTTTTAAGAACGAAAGCTAACTGTAGCTAGATTTCCAACATAGTGCATTTTTATTGATGACAATGTGGTTATGCTAAATGGAAAACTACATTATGAAAGCTAACACACATTAGATTTCACTCACCATGTAACGATTTAAGGTCAAAAGCTAACTTCAGCTAGATTTCCTTCACGGTGCAATGTGAAAATGTGGTTGTGTTAGATAGAAAACTAATTCTAGCTATATTTTCATCATGGTGTATTGACATAACAAACATGAGCTTTCACTCATCATGCCATTTTGTTAGGAGGAACGCTAACTCCAACTAGATTTCCATCATGGTGTAATGTATTTGATGACAATGTGGTTGTGTTAGATGGAAAACTATCTTATGATTGATGACAACGTGGTTGTGATAGATGAAAACTACCATATGAAAGCTAACACATTAGATTTCACTCATCATACAATGATTTAAGGACTAAAGCTAACTTCAGCTAGATTTGAATTATTGCGACTGTGTTACTTTTTTGAACATACACTTCATATGGTTTAACCTTAATTACAAACTACAATTCAAATGTGTTACAAAAATTTGGAGGAGTTACAATGGAAAATATAATTTTGACAAGAGGGGACCATGTTGACCTCCTAATTAATGGTCAAGTTATTAGACTAGGAAGGGTTGAATCTACAGAGACTACAAGTCATTATGGTGGAGAAATGCTTAATGTAATTCAATTATGGTTTTGATAATTGATGTCATTGAACCACATTTGATTGTGGGAGATGTTGATGAAGGGGACTTACATCCATGGATGATCATAGATTTGAGGCATAACAAAGTTAAATCAAAATCTTGAAGCACATGTTAAGTGTTTTTTAGAGTACATTGCTTGTTTTTTTGAGAAAATACTAAGTTTGTTTAATTTGTTGTATAGGTGCAAATGCCTCTTCTGCATTTTCTATTGGAGACAAGGTAGATATTTCGCAATGTGGAGTGAAGGTGGGTGAAAGTTCCATATTCAATACAAATATTGGTCATAAGGTGCATAGAAGGATGGTAAATAAATGATCCATAGTGGTTAACATTGAGAAGGTGTTAAAACATGATGCTCTCTTGCCACATCCAACAGTATTTGAGAATACACTAGGGGGTGCATGGGGATCTTATGAGATTTGGCTAGAATCAGATTTGGAAATTCATTGTCATGATCATCCAGTAAATACTCCCCAAGATAGGCTTAAATTCACAAGTAAAAAAGTTTCTCTTACACAATGATGCACAGGAACAAGCATGTGCATTGCCAAAGGGATCATAGTTAATGTTTGTGAGTATGACATGGTTGAGGATGAAGTGTTAGGTGAAAATGAATTACATGTAAAATCAAAATTTTTTGCAGGAACAAACTTGGGTTTGTCGTTGATAGGTATGCTAACACATGGGCATAGCACAGGAGGTTTTGGTCATTTCTCCCTACCATCTATATACATGGGATCACATTTTACCATTACATCTCTTGCAAATTTCTTGAGGGACCTTGAAGACCCACACCTTCATATGTATGGTGATTTGCTTTATGAGAGTGGAAGTTCAAGAAACACAATTTCAAATGCATTATTTCAAAACTCTATTTACTCAAAATGTAGAGTGTACAAGGATGCTTTCCTATCTTTAAATGGAAGCTCAAAAAATCAAAATATTGATTTTAAACCTATTCCTCCACATTTATTGTTACAGATGGACAATGCAGCTAGTGATAATAAGAATCGTTATTTTTTCATGTTGCTATCACTATTAACTACACTTGGTGTCTTCATCACTATTGAGGTTGGGTTCTTGATTGTGGGGCACACCCATGAAGACATAGATGGAACCTACAGAAGAATGTCTTCCAACTTGAAAAGTAAAGATATATATTTATGTGAGATGATGGATACATATCGCACAATAGAAGAAAAATAGGTGTTTCCAGCTAAACTTATTTACAAAGTGTATGAATTCAAAATTTTTCTTAATGGGTACATCAAGGAGGGGAAAAATGCACTAGTTAGACATCTAAATGTCCAATACTTCCAATTTCTTGTACTCAATGATGTTCCAGTTATGAGGTATAAAGAATCAATCAAAGGCATTGAGTGGTCAGAACCAGTTGAGTTGTGGAATATAGATGATGAAGGTTGACCTATATTTCCCACAAGGAAGCCATCTTTCTTACGTCCCAAAGGCAATGATGTTTATTTAAAAGAACTAAAGGAATGGCTAACATCATACATAAAAATGTGGAAATATACTATTGGCAATGAGAATTCACCAATTGTCACAAAGGAATGGAATAAAACACTAGAGTATTGGAAAAGTGTTATTGATGCATTAGATGGAATATATAATGACCATACACCCTTGGATGAAAGTGATTCTTCTTCAAATGATTTTTGGCCCAAGACAAGGAAAAATGTTAGCATTGATGGTAATGCACTCCATGCAATATCAAGTATTATGGATGGGGATTTTGATAATGTGACAAATGAACTGATATATGTTGGACCCAAGTGCAACAAGGCAAAGCCAACATTCCATCCTAGAATTGATGTTGAGAAATGAAAGATGTTGCTTGTCAGATCAGGAAATGAGGATGAAGGAGAGATGATTTGGATGGAAAAAGATACCTCAGATATCTTCCAGGATGATGACAACGAGACCCTTCATGTAAAGATTGATTGGTGGTAGCCTAGCTCAAGGAAATACAAGGGAAATTTTTTAGAACAATATTGGGTACCAAATCATGATGACACATAACTTGGATCTATTCCAATTAATACCATAGTTTTGGCATGGATTCCAAACAAAGAAGATTGCAGGAAGACCAAGATAAATAAATTTTGTGTACAAGTTGTACTTGATCTGCTTGAGGAGATATAAGGAGATTAGGTGGAGATGATTCATCAATGTAATTTTGCTTTTTGAATGACTTTTAGTATACATGAAGAAACATTTTCAATGTTTGTAGTATAATAAATACTCTTCAAGCTATTTTTTGAGAAATTTCATATTATTTAATACATATGTGAAAATTTCACTTCAAGTTCATTGTTAATTTATGTGATGATACTTTATGCGAATTAGATAACACCATTCAAATTTTAACTTTTCAATTTGTCTTTTATATCAACACAACATCTCACTATATCAATTGTGCATAATTATATTTATTAATGCATGTACAAAACCCTTACCTTATTTATTATTATCTTTTGCTCACTCTCTTCAATAGCACTTTGAACTTTTCATTTTGTTCCCTTGATGATTGGTGGAGTGTCCACTTGAAATGTAGGGATGTTTCAACACACAATTTAATTCCAGAAACTCTTTTTTGTCATTATGATTAACTGTGGAAATATTCATCCTCAAGCTGTACTTGATCTGCTTGAGAAAATATAAGCAGATTAGGTGGAGATGATTCATGAATGTAATTTTTCTTTTTGAATGACTAAATAATTTACTTGAATAAAAAGTTGTCAATGTTTATAGTATATCAAATATTCTCTTCAAGCTACCTTTTGAGGAACTTTATATTATTTGCTACATATATGAAAATTTCGGTTCAAATTCAATGTTAATTCATGTGATGATACTTTATGTGAATTCACATTAAAACATATTATAGACTTGCTTTGTGACTAAATGTAAGGCACTTGCAATAAGGTTTGAATTTAATTTTCCCTATTATTCGTTGTTATAGTTGATATAAATTTAATTGTACTACTATGTTGCATTCAAATTCATAATTATATTTTATCGTGTAGACTTTAAACTGGTGCCAACTTTGTACTAGTATATTAACTTATACTCAATAAATACAGTACTAACATTTTGAGTGTGCAGGTTTTATCAGTTTGTCATCATTGTGATTGATTTTTTGGATTAAACTGTGTGAATGTTTTTCAGACCAATGTTTTGAGTGGACACTCTACCCATGCTTGTTACAGGAACAATGAAAAGCTCATTGTGGACTGAAAATATTTCACATAACTTAATGCATAAAATCAATCATTAAGTAGTAACATCATGTTAGCATTAATTCATGTTAGACATTATCGTCAAATACATTGCATCATAAAGACAATTTAATCCATGTGAG
>LPNX010002460.1:0-85744 GCA_001517045.1 Pseudotsuga menziesii
GATTGTTTATTTCTATTGCATATTGGAGAAGATTGATTTCTGGAGTCTAGCTGTCTGTTGTGGTACCCCAAGCCATAGGAATTTCTCTCCGTAACAACTATCAAAATGAAATAAATACAAACAGAGATATCATTTGCACACAACAACTGTAATAAAAGCTTCAAGATAGAAATGGAAGGTATTCTAAGCAAAGTAAACACAGAAATCACCACACAATTTACAATTCAATTTACACACACAACATTAATGAAAAATGCACACAACTACTTATCTGATACTAAGAACACAAGAGATGCTTCACACTGCTATTAAGGGGCCCTCCCAAAGAACAACGATATGACCTTACAAACTATTCAATCGTTGGCTTCATGCAAGGTAACAACACAACATGACAAAAGAAGAGTTTATATTATTTAAATGCAAATCTTCTTTTACACAGCGTCAACCTTTAGCATAGCCCAATACCCCTTTATATAGTTTATACATCAAAGAAGAGAAGGTCGAACCTTTCAATGGTCGACATCTCCAAAAATAGGCCACCTTTAATGTTCAACGATTTCATTAAAACTAAAACAAGAAATATGTGTTTCCCCAATTTTTTCATGAACAACTTCCTAGGTTCATACAACCAATTACCTCGATCGTTGGCTGGTGTACGAGTCAAATTAGTGCAAGCTGAAGAATGATGTCCATGTAGAATGATCGAGCAACAAACCCATGTGCCCAATTGATCCATAAATGTCTCCACATAGGAAAACAAATGATTTCCCAGGTATGTATGGCGGTTCGAATGGTCATCTAAATGAGAATGGAGGTATGAATGGATGTCCAAATGATCCTTCACTTGTTTTAAAATAAAACTATATACCACAAGGTTTCCAAAAATATTAATTCATCATATAAAATAATAAAACTTTTGAAAATCATATGGAAAAATAGTTAATCAGATGAAGTAGTACCTGGGTTGAAAAGGATGTCATATTTGATTGAAATATAGCTTGATATCTTGTAATTCATGATTGCATAGTCATCTTAGGCATAGTTTATGTGAAGGTTGTGGCAAAATTAGAACAAAATTGAGGCAAAATTGGGACACCAACAATACACCTGAGACATACCTTAAAAGCAAGAATGGATTTTTTTTCTTACAAAAAACCATGCTACACATGAAATAGGGTGATGGTTTTTTTTCAACCCAGGGTGATATGTGGTAAATAACACAAAACCTGCATATCTAGAATGGTTCAAAATAAACAATAGGTTAGCAAATGTGAAAGTAAAAGAAAAATTACAAAGAAAAAAACACTACCAAATAGTGGACCTAGCAAGGACCTCAGGAGAAGAATGTGTTATGGTCACCCATCAAGCTAGAAACTGGAGGATATGGCTTAACCAACTAAGAAGGTTAATGAATGTCAAAATCCACTCATTGGACTCACCAATTTTTTAAGGGTGAGATGTGTTTTTTTCCATGTGCTAGGTAGTTAAATTCCTCGTGGTGTCATGGTTGGTCCATGATGCAAAAATAATAAGTGGTGGTCTATCCTCTTTCCTTTAACATCAAGGAAGCAACAAAAAGATAAATCTATTTGAAAATATACTGGGTTAAATATATCAATGAAATGTTGCTAAAATCTTCTCTTGAATTATTTGAATTGGGAAATTAGGGGAAGAAGGGGATATGGACATCAAAGTTAGTCTATGTTAGTTTGCACTAGAAACAATAAACAAATACCTTATTATCGTCCTGGAAAAAGACAAAAATATCTCCAAAAAATTTATGAACTGAACTCTAAATACTACTTACAAAGCATAAAATAGCCTCAAAATTGATAAATATTATGGTATTAGTCAAATAAGGGCATATTCATGGTATGGAATCAATAACATATAATAAAACTTGAGTGAGAGGGGATGGGAAGGCAAAGATTCTTCTCTGTTAAAAGAAGAATTACAAAGCAAATCATAGTTGTGGAGAGGTGACTCTCCAATCTTCCTTCTTCAAGGTTTAATCCTTTCGTGGGCATCTCCAAGTCCTTAGACTTTAAGTAATTTTTTTCTTTTCAAAAAGTGGGTTGAAGAATAAAAACCACTCTAGCTATCCTAAGAACTCAATAATGTAACAATGCACTCTCCAAAATATGATAAAGGACACTCTAAGTAAATTTATATCTTCCATATAGCTTCCATTAGGTGTCTATGCCAAAATCATTATGGAGGTTTAAAATGGGCCTCTTAAGAAGTTTTCAAAAAAAGAAATAAAAAAATGCTTATTTTCAACTATTAGAATTTAAAATGATGAAGTCAATGCAATGGGCGAAAAATATTGTAGAAAAAGACATAAAACTACTTGTTTTCATGTATTTTCAATTTATATACTTATGGTTTTCTAAAAGTATTAAGTGTAGGTATTCGTTGGATGCATCCTTACATCCAACGAGTACATACACTAGATACTTGTAATAAGCCTATCATGAGATAAAGTGAAAATACATGAAAAAATGTGCTTTTTTTAACATGTATTTTCAGTTTATCTCATGACAGATTTATTAAAAGTATTATGTTTGGTACTTGTTGGATGTGGAATTAATTCTACATCCAACCAGTACCCGTAATTGATACTTTTAGTAAACCCATAAGGATATAAATTGAAAACATTTACAAAAATACACCAACACCCATTTTAGACCCCAATTTCCTCTAATGGAAGCAAGTTTACATTTGTGACAAGTGGATAAAAACTATTTTTAATAATCTACATGCTACTACATGGGGTTTGAGGCTTTACCATATAGATATTCTAGTTTTGAGAAATTTTGTGTAAAAGTTAGTGGACATTTCATGGCCTTCCTGCACCCCCCATTTGAGACCTGTCGGACGCCTGAGTACATGCTAGCAAGGTGGGCGTGCTCCTTGGCCAAACGAAACGTGAGCACTAGACAAGCCTCACAACACACCTTGCACCCATGCTAGAAGCCTGCAACAAGGGGGAACATTGGTCATGCGGCACACACACTTAACGAAGCATTGGGTGCTTAGCATACCTGAAAGGAGGCCTTCGACACCCCTTACCACAACGGATTCTCACACAGAGGGGCGTCAGTTGACTTGAGCAGCACACTAGCGATGGAGAGCATGCAAATGGTGGATACACGATTTGGACACCGACGGAGAAAGCGTGGGCGCTAAGAAAAGGGTGTGTCACTTTGAGAAACACTCATCCAGGAAGCCTGTAAGAAGAGTGTGCTCACTTACAAAGAGGGAAGACAATAATTTCAGCAAAAAGACATAGAAGAGAATTTGCTGGGGAAGTTGCAACCACAGGAAGGAAGTGGTCTGGAAATTCTCTTATGTAATCTTGTTGTGTGTTCGGTGGTTGGTAAATCAACCTATCTAATCTGTGTTGGTTTTGTGGATGCTATGTATGTTTATTAAACTTGATAAAATGTGTCGGCTAAGGTGTTAATAAGTTAACTTAATACAGTTAGGTAAAATTAATTCTGTTGGTCTAGGCATAGTCTGTTGTTGTGCCCTTGAGTTAGCCAAGCTCTCAAGGTGCTCCTTGAAAATCCTGCATGGTTTTGGACAAGTGAGTTGGGCGATGAGCCGCAAGGCTGTGACATATGGTATCAGAGCACTTGGCAAAGATGCTCCCCATAAACAACAGAACTGGGCTGCCGAAGTCACTAAGGATGTGGAAAAAACAAACTGATTTGGACGTTGTTGCTTGAAGAGCCTCTGAAGACATTGACAAGCCACCAGACGAGTGGTTGGACAAGTTGATAGGTGCGATGAGGATGATAGAGAAATAGAACCCTTCACTGGAAGCGCTAGAAGAAAGAGCGGTGTCTTGGAGAGATGCGATCCTGGAAAAGGTGCACTCTATGGTGTCGAAATGTGCTAAGAGAGTTGGTGAACCGACGACCGAACTCGCTACTCCAGACGTGCTCACAGAGAGACATACCATAGTGTATAGAAGAGATAGAACATGCATGCTAAGGAAGAGATGTGCCTCAGTGCAGAGCGCTCGAAGGATGCACACAACAAAGGAGTGTTGCGAGCATACTCTGGAGAACATGTGTTGTGGTCGCACGACGGAGTGCACACACTGCAAATGCATGACATGTGGCACCCACGGAAGCAGCATGCTGGGAGACAGATGATCGGTGGGAGCGCTCCATGGTGGATTGGTGACAACGCTCAAGGATCATGTGGAAATGACAGACACTCGCGAAGGGAGCACTACAGACAGATGCTACAGAGGGAGCATTGTAGACGGACGCTTGTTGAAGGGTGCGCACCTCGTTGTTCTTGGTAGGTGACACCGATAGAATGAGCGCCCGAGTAGAGGATCCTGGCGCTACAACAAGTGCGTTAAGGAAGGATCATGCTGCTATGACAGTGGAAATGGAGTATGGCCAAATGATGGGCAGCTTTTTCCATCAACTTGGTGCCATTCAAAATGACAAGTGCACTATGCTTCATTGACGCTATAGTGAATAGAAGAAACATGAGGGCCCTCATGGACATGGGCGCTTCTCACAATTTTGTGAAGTGGGAGGTTGTGGACACCATGGGGTTGAAGAGGAAGGGTTGTGGCATAAACATCAACATAGTTAACTCTTCGGCTAGAGAATCTGTAGGTGTCACTTCAAGAGTACAGTGTTCAGCTGGGGCATTGGATGGGAAAGTCATATTTCACCGTGATGCCTCTTGATGATTTTGAGATTATCCTAGGCCAAGACTTCTTGTGGAGACATCAGGTAGTGTTGTTGTCATTTGCAGATAATATGGTGATTCTAAGTGGAAGAAAACCTAAGGTGGTGCACACAGTTGCTAGTAAGGCAGGAAGGCAGGAAAAGTTCATTTCTTCACTAAGCATGAAGAAAGTGGCTCCACGGTGGGGAACACAGATGTATATTTTAGCTTTGTTAGATGAGTCTTATATGGGAAGTTTGGGGACACCTACTCTTCCCACCTTCGCTGATATTTTGGATACTTATGTGGACTTGATGCCCGAGAACTTACCCAAGGTTTTTCGTCCGAGATAGACTGTTGATCATCGAATTGAGCTTGAGCCAGGCTCTAGACCTATAGCGAAGGCTCCTTACAGGCTACCTGGACCATATTTGGAGGAATTGAAATGATATATTACTGAACTTATGGATGTTGGTTTCATACGGCCTTCAAGGTTTCCATATGGTGCCCCTGTGTTGTTCCAAACAAAGAAGGACATGATAGAGCTAAGGATGTGCTTGGACTATCAGATGTTGAACAAGCAAAGCATAAAGAATTGTTATCCTCTACCATTTCCTGTAGATTGTTTCACAAGTTGGATAAAGAGAGGATGTTCTCCAAACTGGACTTATGAGAATGGTACCATCAAGTGAGGATTGTAGAAGGCGATGAGTACAAGACTGTGTGTGTGACGTGGTATGGAAGTTTTGAATTTCTTGTGATGTCATTTGGGCTGTGCAACGCCCCTGCAACTTTTTGTACTTTGATGAACAATGTGGTGTGGTCATTCTTGGACAAGTCGCTTGTGGTATATCTGGATGACATCATCGTTTACAACGAAATGATGGAGGAACATAGGAAACATTTGAAAGAGGAGTTTAATGTGTTGTGGGAAAACAAGATTTACTTGAAGGAATCCAAGTGCGTGTTTGGACAGGAATAATTTCCATTCTTGGGAAATAGGATTAGACAAGGACAGGTTCGCATGGATGACAGGAAGGTCACTACCATCCAATATTGGGAGGAACCCTGGACAGTGCATTAAGTGCACATATTCCTTGGCTTGGGGAATTACTTCCACAGGTTTGTGGAGAGTTATTCCAGACTTGCAGCGCCTCTCACTGAGTTGCTAAACAAGAACATGGCATAAAAGTGGTATGAAAAATGACAAGGGGAATTTGATGAGATAAATCATAGACTTGCAACCAATCTTTTCCCATGGTTTGCTTACTTTGAAAAGAAGTTCGAAGTGCAGACGGATGTGTCTGACTTTTCCATTGGAGGATTTTTGATCCAGGAAGGTCACCTGGTGGCATACGAGATTCAGGAGCTTAAGGATCGAAAGTGTAGATACTGGGTTCATGAGAAAGAGATGACAAAATTTGTACATTGTTTGAGAGTTTGGTGACATTGCTTGTTGGGTAAACCATTTGTTGTGAAAACAGAAAATGTGGCCACAAGCTACTTTTCCAGATAGCCAAAGCTCTCACCCAAGAAAGCTAGATGGAAATATTTTTTGGTAGAGTTTGACATGGTCTTGGAGTACCATCCAGGAAGGTTGAACGTTGTCACAGATGCGTTGAGAATGAAAGATAAACTCACATCTTTGGAGGGACAACCTAGTGACCCGACTACTCAAGTCATGTTTGAATTTCGACAAAGGATTCGAGAGAACTTCATGGGGGACCCAACAACCAGAAGCATCTTGAAGCAAATAAAGGAAGGAAAAGTGAATAGGTTTTGGGAGGAAGATGGACTACTCTTTTTCTATGGACGTTTGTATGTGCCAAAGGAAGATCATCTTAGAAAATACTTACTACAGGAGTGTCATGACTCAACATGGGCAGGTCATATGGGGTAGCATAGGACACGCGCCTTGGTTAAGAAGAGCTTCTCTTGGGAGCACCTACGATGAAATGTGTAAGAGTATGTTCACACTTGTCTCAATTTCTAGTAGGAATAGTCAAGCACGAAGAAGAAGTCAGGTTTGTTACAGCCTATACTAGTTCCGAAGAGGCCATTGGTGAGCCTCTCCATGGACTTCATCTCTCAACTACCAGTCGCATAGGTATATAACAATATATTTTTGGTGGTAGACCATTTTTCCAAGTATGAGACGTTCATGCTAATGAAGTCACCATCCAAAGAAGTAGATGTGGTTAAGTTGTTCTTCAAACATGTGGTCAAATACTAGGGTTTTCCACTTAACATTGTGTCTGACTGAGATGTCAGGTTCACTGAATTTTTTTGGTCAACATTGTTCAAGTTGATTGGGACGCAGTTACTCACTAGCTCAGGTTTCCACTTAGAAATAGACATGCAAACAGAGAGGCTTAAGACAGGCCTAGAGATCTACTTGAGGCATTTTGTGCATGTGGACCAAAATAACTGGTCGGAACTGTTGGACGCAAATCAATTCAATTATAAATGTAACACCGTGGTTTTGACCCCAAGGGGGAGGGGGATGTGTACCCTAGTTTTGACTCCATGGTATACATGATGTAAATATTGTGATGAATCATGAAAGGAGATCAAGGCCAAGGCCCTTCCATTGATTGATATTTTGTGTATAGGTGATCAAGGACCTATGGTTATGGTGCTAAGTCAGGCACAATACATTTTGATATATCATGTAAATATACAATTAATAAAATACCATAACTAGCTATGGCATTGCACCATGAAATGTTGGGGGCATGATTCAAGAAGGAATAGGGTGGGGATTTAGTCAAACCCCTGAGCCAATAGGGTGTGACCAAATGTCAATGGGGAAACCCATGAACCCTCAGCTACATTGTTTTCCTCCATACTCAATCATCAATTTATTCTAGAAGTTGGTTCAAGGCAGTTAATGCCTTGGGTTGAGCAAGGCATGGTAGTCTGATTGTTTGACTTAGCAAGCCTGCAAGTATGCAATTTGGGAAGTTGATTTCTTGCTTCTGAAGCAAGTAAAACCTGGAATGCATGCCCAGTTTGTTGTTTTTGGTGGGTCACACTGAACGTTTTGGTTAATCTTCCATCTGGTGGGAATTTTGTGCATTCATGCATGGTTGTTGTAGAAGCATGTTCACTTTCTGATCATACACACTCACGCATTCCATGCATTGTTCATTCTCAAGCTCACAGTTGAGATTTATCACTATGGTACAGCATGATCCTGTGTTTGTTCACTATTTGGAGTGGAGGAATGGGTTGTTCTGCAGTGTTTCTCTTGAACTACAATGTCGTATGAAAACCTGTTTGTCTGTGTGTTATAGAGTGAAGCATGTGTTTCTCTGTTTCCATGTGGATTGTTATGATGTGCATCCTTATTTTGATATGAAAGGATCAAGAGTGGAAGATGCCCATAATTGGCTAATAAACCTAGTGAAGAGAGGAACCTAACAAACAGATCAAGATGGGATGGAAAATCCTTGATGCACACCCAAAAGAGCATTGGAAGGGAAGGCATGGCATGAGGGAACTGTGTAGCAGTGAAGGGAATACTTCCTTGTGTTGGGTGTGTAAGTATTGTGGAATTATAAGCTAGATATATCTGGTGTAGGTGTCCATAGCTATGTGGTTGAGCTTACTAGCTTAGGAATTCTTCCTCCCCACTTCCTTAGTAGCCTGAGAAACCCAACTCTTAGCTGGTTTGGCTGTGTCTTGTTGTGCATGTTGGTCATGTGTGTAACCTTGGATGGATAGTCTGAGAAACCCAGCTGTAGGTTGGTTTGACTATGTTTGATGTGTGTGCTGGCTATGTGTGAGCCTGTTGTTCCCTAGTTACTTATGGAAATCATGCCCAGCTCAGGGGTGGCACTGTGTTGAGAGATTAATGAACAAACTGGCCTATTGTTGGTTGAAACATTGCAGCGAGACAGTTAGTTGCAGGATAGCTTCATCATCAAAGATAAGCATCTCTGTTATGTTTGTTTATGCTATGTATTTGCTTATGAGTTGTTATGTTCATGTTGAATGCCTATTGATAATTAAGTAGAGGTTTACTTCTGTATATTTTCTTGCATTTTACTTCTGTATATGCCTTGTGTTTTTGCAATGCATTTTGCTTGAGTCCTTGGAGGCTAAAATCCTGGTGGTAGAGTCATAATGCATCTGACTTAGTGTTTCTTCCCCTTGGAATCTGCCTCAAGGAGGCGAAAGGCCGGAATTGAAAAAAGAGAAAGTTGAACAAGGAAGAAAGGGTGTTTTCCGATTTTTAAAGTCCGAGGTCAGAAAGCGGAAATCGGAAGCGTAGAAAATTTCTAAGGAAAAAATTTATCTTTTTGATTTCCAAAGTCCAAGGTCGGAAAACGGAAATCGAAAGTGCAGGGAAGGCTAAGGCAGAAAGTGTTTTTTTCTAATTTTTGGCCGAGCTCGGAAAGCAGAAATCAAAAGTACAGAAAAAGGTTAAGGTCAACAGTTGGTTTCGTGACTTCCAAGTTCCAAAGGCGGAAAGTAGAAGTGCAGAAGGAGAAAGGCCGAAGAGCCGTAAATTATTATCGTCTCACATTATATCTCTGATTTTCGAGTTCCAAGGTCAGAAAGGCGGAAAGCAGAAGTGCGGATTGCAGAAGGTGGAAGAGCTGTTAAGTATTTTCGTCGCACATTAAGTTCCTGATTTTCAAGTTTCGAGGTCGAAAAGGCGGAAGGAAGAAGTGCGGAGGGTGGAAGGTGGAAGAGCCATTAAGTATTTTCGACGCACATTAGATTTCTGATTCCCGAGTTCTGAGGTCGGAAATGCAGAAGGAAGAAATGACAGGTTCAATGTGGAAGAGAGCTTCTGGTCACAAAATGGATCTGTCAAAGGGAAGAATGACTATTACAATGGTTTCTAAGCCTAAGAATGAAGGTTGAAATGTGTGTTAACATCCATGCTCTGTGTTTCGAAGGAGAACAAATATTCTTGAAGTAAAAAATTGATTTATCTACATTATGAGGTATGGGGATGTTAGTATTAGAGCTAATGGTTACAACATTGGGCCTGAATGGGCCAAGTTGAATGTAATTGAAAACATAAAACTGTAGTAAGACAGTTAGTAGGTAAGTTTTCAATTTATGAGATTATTGTGCAGCTAACGATGATGTTTGGATAACACATTTTGCAGAGTCATAGTGCATATTGGAAAAGTGGGTTGTCGGTTCAGCCATGAGAACCTACGGCATGAATGATGCACAAGATCCCTATGAGCACGAGGAAGATGTGATGGGGGAAAATGTCCGAGTTGGAAATGAGGATGCAGAGTCCAATGAAAGGAGATTTCAAGAGACTTTGACATATTTTGCAGCCACCATGCGAAGCCTAAGGTTGGTGATGCAAAGCTATAGAGAAGATAATGAAAGGTTGGTTAAAGCTCAGGAAGAACATAATCATATGAATGTAGCCATACTGTAGATTTTGACAGACATCCAGAGATGGATGAACTCTGGGCATAGGGAAGCAAATCCAGAAGGAAGTAGGAGCAATGCAAGAAGAATTAAAAGGTATTCTAGTGGAAATTATGACTTTGAAGGATCCACTGGGGATTGCAGCTCTTCATCTCACAGGAAAAAGAAAAAGAGGTGCTATGAGAACTGTTCGTGTGATGAGTTCAAGAAGGATAAGCCTCCTACCTTTGATGGTGAGGTAAAGAATGGTCAAGAAGTTGAATATTGGCTTCTTGGGATGAGAAAATATTTCCAAGTCCAAGACTATTTTTAAAAATATGAAGGCTAGGGTATCCATCTTCAATTTGAAAGGAAGAGCATCCATATGGTGGGAGCACTTCAGGAAAGTGAAGAAGATCAGGGAAACTTAAGATTGTGTGGAAGCAGTTCCAGAAGTTTTCTAGGAAGAAGTACCTCTCTGATAGGTACTATGATGATAAGATTAAAGAATTCCATGAGATGAGGTTGGGACAACTGACCATGGAAGAGTATGCAAATAAGTTCTTGGAATTGTTGAGGTATGCCAGATATATCAAGGACGCCAAAGTAAAAATCCAATACTTTCTAAGTGGAATACCTCAGTCATATAAAGACATGACTGAGTTTGATGGACCTTGAACTCTAGAAGAGGCTATCAAGAAGGCTAAGTATTTTTATGATCAGAACAAAGGAAAACCTAATTACCATAAGGCTTGGAAGGACAAAAGAAATGAAAATTTTGACCAAAGGTATAAAGGATTTAAACCCTATAAATTTTGAAATCAATAGAGGAAACCATCAAAAGATGTAAATCAACCAACTAGAGTGATGGGAGACATGCCAAGAGATCCCAAGGATCCAAGAGAACCGCTCCAATGCTGGAAATGTGGAGGACCCCACCTGTGTAGGAACTGTCCGTAGCAGAATGGGAATGCAAGGAAAGTTTAGAACATCCAAGAATCAGAAAATGTAGGTCAGGTAACAAGGATTGTCCCTAGGATTTATGTAGCATTAAAGGAACGCAAGGAATATCATCAGTCAATTGTGGTTGAAGTTGTAGGTAATATTGCTGATCAATATTTTATGTTTTGATTGACCCTAGATCTACTCACATTTATATTAATCCTAGAGTAGTTGAGATTTGTGCCTCTAAGAAGTTAAAGCATAGAAAGTCATGGTTAGTTCAGCTAGCCACTGGACCCAAGAGAAAGGTTAGTGAAGTGGTAGAGAAATGTCCATTGGTTATGAATGGATTGGCCACTTATGTAGATCTGAATGTTCTACCACTTGGTTCATATGATATTCTCATTGGAATGGATTGTCTAGAATCACATAGAGTAAAGCTTGATTGTTATAATAAGACTTTTGAATGCATGGATGAAGAAGGAAACTTAAGGGTTGTAAGAGGCATTCCAAAGGTGATTTATATTAGGCATATTTCAGTCATGCAGTTGAAGAAGTTATATAGGAAAGGTTTCCAGTTGTATGCAACCCATGTTTTGGAGGCAGTAGAGAGTGAAACTCCTAGGTTGGAGGACTTTCCTGTGTTGTAGGAATTCAGGGATGTTTTTACTGATGAAATTCCAGGGCTTCCTCCAAAGAGGGACATTGATTTTACAATTGAACTTGTGCCAGGAGTAGCGCTAGTGTCCAAGACACCCTACAGGATGAGTACACTAAAAATGCTAGATTTGAATATGTTACTGCAAGAGTTGTTGGAAAAGAAGTATATCGGGCCAAGTGTGTCCCCTTGGGGAGCACAAGTTCTAATTGTGAAGAAGAAAGATAGTACACCCGGGTTGTGTATTGACTACAAATAGCTGAACAAAGTCACTATGAAGAATAATTACCCTTTACCTAGAATTGATGACCTCTTTGATCAAATGAGAGGATCAAAGGTATTTTCCAAGATTGACTTGAGATCTGGTTACCATCAGGTAAGAATCAAGGATGGAGATATTCATAAGAAAACCCTCAGAACAAGGTATGGACACTATGAGTTTGTAGTGGTGCCGTTTGGCCTCACAAATGCACCAGTTACATTTATGTGTCTCATGAATAGTGTCTTCAATAGGTATTTGGACAAGTATGTTCTTGTTTTCCTTGATGACATTCTTATTTACTCTAAGAATGAGGAAGAACATGAAGAACATCTGAGATTGAATTTGAATTTTCTAAGGGAGCATAAGTTGTATGAAAATTTGATAAAATGCGACTTCTATAAAGATAGAATTCATTATTTGGGTCACATTGTTTCAGATGAAGGAATATCTGTAGCCCTTGAAAAGATTGAAGCCATCATGAATTGGCCAACTCCAAGGAATGTGAAAGATGTAAGGTCTTTTATGGGACTTGCATTGTACATTAGAGGAAATTTGGGGTCTAAAATGGGCTTTATAAGAAAACGTGCCAAAATAAGTTTCTGTGAGTTGAAATTCAAGAACCAATAGAATTTCAATAAAATCAGTCAACCATAATGGTTGAATTGACATATTTNAAGAGATTCATTTAAGGATTCTCCAAGGTTGCACATTCCATCACTTCTTCACAAAGGAAGGGGATAAAGTTTGAATGGACACCCAAATGTGAGGAAAGCTTCCAGTAGTTGAAGCATCTTCTCACAAGTGCAAAAATTCTAAAAATTACAGACCTAGAAAAGGATTTTGTGGTGTGTACTGGTGCATGCGGCCAAGGACTTGGATGAGTTCTTATGCAAGACAGCCATGTGGTATGTTATGAGTCAAGGAAGCTGAAGGATCATGAAAAGAACTATGTCACTCATGATTCGGAACTTGAAACCATAATACATGCTCTCAAGATGTGGAGGCATTACTTACTAGGAAATCTTCCAGTAGTTGAAGCATCTTCTCACAAGTGCAAAAATTCTAAAAATTACAGACCTAGAAAAGGACTTTGTGGTGTGTACCGATGCATGCGGCCAAGGACTTGGATGAGTTCTTATCCAAGACAGCCATGTGGTATGTTATGAGTCAAGGAAGCTGAAGGATCATGAGAAGAACTATGCCACTCATGATTTGGAACTTGAAACCATAATACATGCTCTCAAGATGTGGAGGCATTACTTACTTAATGAGTCAAGGAAGATGATTTGGAACTTGAAACCATAATACAAGAGATTCATTTAAGGATTCTCCAAGGTTGCACATTCCATCACTTATTCGCAAAGGAAGGGGATAAAGTTTGAATGGACACCCAAATGTGAGGAAATCTTCCAGTAGTTGAAGCATCTTCTCACAAGTGCAAAAATTCTAAAAATTACAGACCTAGAAAAGGACTTTGTGGTGTGTACTGATGCATGCGGCCAAGGACTTGGATGAGGTCTTATGCAAGACAGCCATGTGGTATGTTATGATTCAAGGAAGCTGAAGGCTCATGAGAAGAACTATGCCACTCATGATTTGGAACTTGAAACCATAATACATGCTCTCAAGATGTGGAGGCATTACTTACTGGGTAGAAAATTTGAGTTAAGGACAAACCACTATGGTCTGAAATATTTGTTTGATCAGCCCACTTTGAATGCTAGGAAAGCTTGATGGCTGGAGTTTTTATGTGAGTTTGATTTTGAGATCAAACACATAAAA
Organism: Pseudotsuga menziesii; assembly: GCA_001517045.1. Taxonomy (NCBI): domain Eukaryota; kingdom Viridiplantae; phylum Streptophyta; class Pinopsida; order Pinales; family Pinaceae; genus Pseudotsuga; species Pseudotsuga menziesii. The sequence continues at coordinate 13,728 of LPNX010002460.1, forward strand.
GGAAAAGAGAATAAATTGGTTGATGCACTCAGTAGGAAGGCACATGAAATGCATGCGGCATCTCTTAGTATTTTCTAATCAAATTTGAGGCAGCATATTGTTAATCACATTGTTGAAGATGAAATGTATGTGCAGATAAAGGACAAATTGCTGCAACAACTTATTGAGAAGAGGTGTGAGGGATATAAATTGGAAGAAGATGGAATTCTTAGAAATAAAAATAGAATTTATATTTCAAATGTAGCATACTTGAGGAGAGTTGTTATGGATGAGATCCATCAAGCTCCATATTTTGGTCACCCAGGATATCAGAAAACAATTTCTACAACTAGGGATGAAAAAAGACACAACTTTGAATATATTTCAAGGTACATGAAATGTCAGCAGGTAAAGGTTGAGCATCAACACCCAACGGGTTTGTTGCAACATTTTCTAGTTCCAGAATGGAAATGTGAAGTTATTTCCATGGATTTTATTATAGGATTTCCAATGACTTGGAGGCAACATGATTCCGTCATGGTTGTAGTGGACAGGTTGAAAAATGCAACACATTTTATATCGGTTAAGTCCACACATAAGACTGATGCCATTTAAAAAATCTTCATGAAGGAGATTTTTAGATTGAATGGATTTCCTAAGGAAATAGTCTCTAAAAGGGATCCTAAGTTCACTTCCAATTTTTGGAAGGGTCTGTTTGCAGATTTGGATACAAAGCTAAACTTCAGCACTGCTTACCATCCTCAGATTAATGGCCAGACATAGAGAGTGAATCAGGTTCTTGAAGACATGCTTCGCAGGTATGTAATGGACAAACCCACCAAGTGGGAATATTATTTACACTTGGTATTATTTTATTATAATAATGGACAACAAGCATCCTTGGGGATGATTCCTTATGAAGATTTGTATGGAAGAAGGTGTAGGACACCATCGAATTGGGATAATCCAATGAACAGGATTGTACTTGGTCCAGAATTGCTCAAGGAAATGGAGCAAAAGGTTGCAAAGATCAGGCAGAATATGAAAGCAGCCTAGGACAGACAGAAAAGCTACACAGATAAGCATAGAGTGCATAGAGAGTTCAGTGTTGGGGATCATGTTTACCTAAAAGTGAGGGGAATAGAGAGTTTCTTGAAGCTTGGAATTTGTACCAAGATGTCACCTAGATGTTGTGGGTCGTTTGAAGTGCTTGAAAGAATAGGTCCAGTTGCATATAGAATTGCATTTTCTGCTAGCACTAGAACTAATAATGTTTTTCATGTTTCTTTGCTTAAAAAATGTGTACATGATCCTTACCATGTGGTAAATTGGGATGTGATTTAGGTGGAACATGAGGGAGAGTTCCAAGTCGAGCCATTGCGCATCCTCGACAGAAAGTTCAAAGTGCTCCAGAATCGAGTCATTGGAGAAGTGAAGGTGCAGTGGGAGCACTAAGGTCCTAAGGAGGCTACATTGGAGCTGGAAGATTCCATACGATTGGCACATCCATTTTTGTTCAATTTTGAAGAGTACCGAGGATAGTGTTGTTGTAAGGGGGAGGGGAATGTAACACCCCGGTTTTGACCCCAAGGGGGAGGGGAATGTGTGCCCTGGTTTTGACCCCATGGTATTGAAATTGTACATGATGTAAATATTGTGATGAATCAAGGCAAGGAGCTCAAGTCCAAGGCCCTATCATTGATTGATGTTTTGTGTATAGGTGATCAAGTTTGATACCTATGGTTATGGTGCTAAGTCAGGAACAATACATTTTGATATATCATGTAAATATACAATTAATAAAATACCACAACTAGCTATGGGATTGCAATGTGAAAGAGATGGGGGCATGATTCCACAAAGAATAGGGTGGGGAGTAATTCAAACCCCTGAGCTAATAGGGTGTGACCAGATGTCAATGAGGAAACCCATAAACCCTCAACTACCTTTTTTTCCTCTGTCCTTAATCATCAATTTATTCCAGAAGTTGGTTGAAACAGTTAATGCCTTGGGCTGATAAAGTCATGGTAGTATGATTTTTTGACTGAGCAAGATTGCAAGTATGCAATCTGGGAAGATGTGTTCTTTCTTTTGAAGCAAGTAAGCCCTGGAATGCATGCCCAATCCATTGTCTTTATTGGGTCGCGATAAACATTTTGGTTATTCTTCCATCCCGTGGGAATTTTGTGCATTCATGCCTGGTTGTTGTAGAAGCAAGTTCATTTTCTGATTATACACACTCACTCATTTCACACGTTGTTCATTCCCCATCTCGCAGTCACGATTTCTCACTGTGTTACAGCGTGATCCTATGTTTTTTCACTGTCTGGATTGGTGGAATGGGTTGTTCTGCAATGTTTCTCCTGAACTACAGTGTGGTATGCAAACATGTTTGTCTATGTGTTATAGAGTGAAACTTGTGTTACTATGTTTCCTTGTGGATTTCTATCATGTGAATCCCTGTTTTGGTATGAACGGCTTAAGAGTGGAAGAGGCCCATAATTGTCTAATAAACCTAGTGAAGAGAGGAACCTCATAGACATATCAAGAGGGGTTGGAAAATTCTTGATGCACACCCGAAAGAGCATTGGAAGGGAAGGTATGGCCTGAGGGAATTGTGAATTACTCTGAAGGTATGACCTGATGATATGACCATTTGGAAATTTTTATTAGGAAAATTTTGTGAGTTATTATTCTTAAAATTTTGATTAGGTACAAAACCTTTCTTCCTCTATTAAAAATTATTAGTTCTTTTAGCCTTCCAATTTGTCATACTTTCCTTTTTGTGATTCTGTTCATAACATAAATTCTCCTTTCTCATTGCTTTTTCTAGAGTTTTTAGATTGTCATACTCAATTATGTCTTTTATATGAAAGGGTAAGCAACTTAAAAATCTCTGTACCTTAGGCTTCTCGTCCACAATATATGGCACATATCTGAGCAGACTTAGAAATTTACTATTTAGTTCTTTCATGTTCATTGTTCCCAGTTTTAATTCATAAAATTCGTTAGCCCGCTCCTCATAGTACTGTTGAGACAAAAATTTATTGTTAAAATATTTGTTAAATGTACTCCAGTTAATGTTTTTCTCCCTAATGCCTTTTACTCTTTTTAGGTCCTGCCACCAAATATTTTCCTTCCCAGTGAGGTTATAAATAGCCATTCTGGCTTTAAGTTGATTAGAGTAATTATAAATTTGAAAATATTTCTTCATCCCAAACATCCATGATTCAACCTCTTCTCCCTTATCAGTTTCACCATTAAAGGTTGGTGGCTTAAGTTTCTTGAATTCTCCAGAGATTTCTTCGTAAGGTTTAAACTTTTTGTTTCTTGTATGATGATCATCTTCGCTACTATCACTAGTATATTGATAATTCTTTTTATGTGGATTGCCATAAACCTCAGAAGATGAGCTACTTTTGATTTTAAACCATTTAGAATTTTTATCTTTATGTTGATAAGGAATATCTTCAGACTGGGTTCATTTATCTTTTTCTTCATTTTGAAATCTTTCCATTAAAATCTGATTTAGCTCCTCCTGAGCTCTCAGAATTCTTTCATTTTCTTTTTTGACTGTTTCCATCATTGTTCTTAGTTCCTTGACTGTTTGTAATAATTCAGAAGAGGTATTAGTTATTTCTTTTTGTATAGGTTCTCTTTTAGAATTACTTCGTTCAGTATAGGGGGACTCCTCATCCGCATATTATTCCAATCTTTCCATACCTGCAGTTAACTCAGAAAAATTATCTGGAAGTATAATTCCAAAGAAAAGAAAAAATTAGTATGCATGTTTTAAATCTACTAATCTATTTATGCAAGTTGAGCCTCATTCAGGCCTAGTGTCTGAACCTTGTGCTCAAATACCACATGTAATAACCCAAAAAATTCATAAAAATTTAAAAATTTTCATGTAACATAAAATGTTCAAGAATGTAATTGCCTATGAACCAATAACTGCTAGCTGTTACTCAATAGTAGTAATTAGAATGAGCATTGTATTTCTTTAGTTCTTTGTAATTTATTTGTTTATCTTGAAGTACTATGTTAGGGATGTTAAACTCAACAGTTTATGTTTTAGAAGGGTAGGAAAGGAAACTACATCTAAATCTAATGCTAAGTGTGTTATTACTGTCTTCTATCAAGTAGGAAAGAATCTTAGATGAGATCAAGGCTTACTTAGCTTACAGCTAACACAATGAAGTGATGCTTCTTTTACAGGTTCTAAACAGGTAAGCAATTCTGTTACCAGTAAAATTTCCAGATCGAGAATAACACTCAACTAGCATAGGATAAAATCCTAGTTAAATTGTTTGTTTTGCATCTTGACCCCATAAAAGTTATTGTTGGTATTTCTATTGTTAGAAAATTGCATAAATGTTGGTAATAACACTATTGTAAAAGAGAGGGTTTAGTGCAGTTATGCTTATTGTCATAGTACTTGTTCCATTAATCTTCCTTCTTGTATTTTCAGTTATAGACTTGTATTTCATTTTGATATGGTGTATAATAAGGGAAGATCTACCTTTGCCATTAAGAGTATAGTAGCCTAAGAAGTTTATAAACTAGAAGATAGATTAAAACATACTTGCAACCATAACTACATATTCTTGTTACTGATTGGTATAAGGTACTGTTTATATTTGTTGAGTTCTTTCTAAACTTTAAACATTCTATGTTAGTGATTCTTCTTAATCAAGCATTTATACTTAATTTTCTTGTATATAAAACCTTGTTTTATATGAGTTTTCAATTACAATGCGTATATTGTAATTTCTAAATTTATTATTATACTAATCCTAGCTTGAGGATTCCTATGTTTAGGCATTTCCATGTAAATTGGTTCATCTTCATTTGATTTGTATAATACCAATACAAATAGTAGGCATTAAGTAAAATGAGGGAATCTTATAAATGCAAAGGTTATAGTTAAATTATGCATAAAAACCTAGTGAAATGTGAATACCTCTTAATCACAATGTCTTAGGTTTATAAAAGAAAAAATCTAATGAGGAAAATGATATAAGTAATAATATCCTAAAGTTTTGACTTTGTGAACAATGATTGTGCAGGTTAAAATGAGATTTTCAAACTATAGCATTAGACCCATAATTCGCAAAATATTTGAGGGACACATGGTTGATGTTCAATGATTAGGTTTTGTTGACCTCATGTTGCCATATAAACTTGTCCCAAACCCTAAAATCATGTTTTCTTGGTCTTGGTTGTGGAGTGGTCGAGCTGTGAGCTTGTGGCTGCTAGGATTCTTGTCAAACCTGCACTCATTTGCATGTTGGCCTTCGTGAGCCATAATGAGCTGGTGTAGAAGGAGTGAGTAAGAAGCTTACTATTATCATGAGGTGGTTTTGACTTTTGAAGAAGTGTGTTGATGGTTTGGCTTTCATCGCCGTTGTTTTTATGAGTGAGTTTTGGTACTCTGTGAGCTTTTGACCATTAGTAGTTTGAAGGGAGTTGTTGAGTAAAATGTGCTAGGTTCTTGTTTACTGTTCGTTTCCTCAACGAGGTTTTGGTCCTTACCTCGCCGCAGACTAAGACTTCACCTTTGAATACTGCACACTGCATTTTCATGTCAGCAGGGATCCATTTCAGCTCATGAAACTCATGAGGGAGGCTAGGGTGAGACTGCCACTTCCAACAGCTGTGCCATTCCTTTGGTAAGAACTAAAATTTGTTTTACTGTTCTGCATAAGTATAAATTTTTAATTTGTGGGATTATGTATTAACATTCATTTTCTTTTGATTTTGTGCAGGATCCTCAATGGTGGATCAAATTTCTGTTAAACTCCATCAACAGAGCTTTCGTGAAGGCATTCAAACCGGTAAGCCTCAGTTTCACTTGAGGTACTCGTACAAGAGTTGTATGGTGTTTTTAGTAGATTTTTTCCACATGAAAGATGGTTCTGGTTCGGCCGTGGCTTTTAGATACATTGTTTGTTCTTTTGTTTTTATTTTTAATTAAAAATTCCTAGTGGATGTTTTGTAATGGATGAATTGGGCTCTCTCAGCTGAGACTTAAGGAATTAGTTTTTTTGAGCCTTTTCAACCATGATTAACTTATAAAAGTATTGTTTGGAACTGGCTTTAAGCTGCGACTCTTACTGTCAGGCCATTGGGTCGTTAGATGCGGATTTGTTTAGGCTGTTCTTTGTTGTGAACTCTGTTTATGTAAGATACTTTTATGCAAGCGTTTAAGCTTTGACTGATAATGTAAAGGCTGTGAGCTAAGAATTAGTTTATTCAGTTTCATTTTTTAATAATTATAAGAAATACTATAGCTTAAAGCTGAATTAATAGTATCTCTATTTGGTTAATATTTGTATAATATTTTTTATGCTAGCTGTGTTTATTATTAAATACCTTTGAGGAATTAGGTTAAGTGGATTATTAGTTAAATTTGTTTTCTTGCAGATGAATTATAATTTGAGGGCAAAAGGCAGTAAAATTCTTTGATAAAAACATGATTATTAATGCAGAAATGAATTCAAAAGACAGAACAGAGAAATGATATTAGCGAACAAAATTACCTATCTTCTGTACTTTTTGGATTTTACTGCTAGATTTTTGATAATTATAATTTATGATTTTATTTGGTTATAAAATAATAGTTCTTTTATAAACCTTAAATCTTCTTTAAAGTTACAGAGTTAGTAATGTTGTTTTAGTAACCCTAGTTTACATTTTCACATAAGTAAGCTATCTGGGTTGATATTTAACCTAATTTATTGTTTTACTAAGTCAAACCAAGTTTAGATAATTTACTGTTCCTATATTATCTATTTAGGATTACATACTAGGTTTATAATGTGTAACTTTCCTAGTTTTACTGTATAAAATATTACATATACTAGTGTGTATTACTTAGGCTTGTTATTCTATCTTTATTTAGTTTATTTAAATACTTTAAGTAAATAACACAAATACAACTGAAGTTCTAAAAATAATTTACACAAAGTCCTGTAGAAATTAACCATTAGCATCTGCATTCATATTTTATTGAATCTACTTATTTGAAAATAAATAAACCTACTGTACTAGAGTACTGCCTTGCAAAAGGTGTGGAGAAATACAGTTTAGGTTATTTTTCCTATCTGTCAATTAACTCAGAAATTTCTTTACTAATTTACCCTATTCTAGATAGTTACTATTTTTCACAGAATATATAATTCTCCTATTTATCCCCAACAAAAATAAAACAAAAAATACACTATATTAATGAAAAACTCTTAAACTTTCCAGATACAGTGAATAATTTAAATAACTGAACTAAGGAAAACCTAGAAGTGTAGATGAGGTGACAACAGCTTAAGGAAGTTGTTCCTCCCAACCAACTCCTGGAGAAGAGCTGGACTACAATTCTCAAAACCCCCGAGCTTGTCTCCTGGTCCTCCTGGTAGAAGTACTGGGTGAGAGATGTAGCCGTGAAATCCTCTGCAACTCCGCTGAGTGTTTAGAAGTAACTAAGTTCTGCTTACAGTAGTATGAACTCAGCTTAGAATAGCTGCACTAGTTTAGGTCTTCAGCACTTATCTCCTCAAACTTACTTCATCCAGTCCCCTCCATCAAATTCACATGTGCACTTTATTCACTTAGAATGATCACAAATATAGAATGAGTAGCCTCAGTTGTCTTCAATGGGAATTTTTTTTAGCATGCCTAGGTCTTTTGGGTCAGTTTTTACTTAATGAGCCACCTGCTCCTGTTCCACTTTATTGGGGAATCATGACAACACAAATAGGGAAGTTGCCACCTGCAATAGCTAGAAGTAGTTTGAAGATGCTGCCACATGTCAATCTGCTCTCAACCCAGCCTCCTCCACCAAGTGACCAGTAAGCACTCATTTAATAGCTTCCCTAAGCTATTGTCTCGTCTTTCATTAATTTATTAATAAAATATTCTACAATACATAAAATTATCCTTGATCCCACTTGGTAATTAATTACAAACTTTAACATAAAATATAACATAATGTTCCTCAAAAACCTAATTTTTTTTTGAAAATTGGGGCATGTGACATACACACCTCCTTAATTTATAACATCGTCCTTGATGTTATTTATTCTTCATCCTCAGAATTTCCATGAAATAGAATTGGATATGCATCTTGCATATGACTTTCCAATTCCCGGGCGACTTCTTCTGGACTAAGGTGCTTCCATTGCACCTTCACCTGACCAATGGTGCGATTCCGAAGCGAGCTCTCTCTCCTTTCGAGGATACAATCCGGTTCCACCAAAAAATATCCTTCGGGCTCCACCTGCACATCATTCCAGTTAATAACATGAGTATCATCATGAACATATTTTTTTAATACATAAATATGAAAAACATTGTGAACCTTTAAGTTTGGTAAAGCTAACTGATATGCTACCTGTCCTATTCTGGATAGTATTTCAAAAGTTTTGCAATATCAGGGTGCTAAATTAGCACAAATTCCTAACCTCAGAGAATTATTTTTAGGTATCAAGTTAATAAAGACATGCTCACCTACTTGGAACTCCTTTTGAATTCGTTTAAGATCTGCTTGACATTTCTGTCGATCTTGCGCAACTTTCAAGTTACCTTGCACCTGTTTTACAATTAACTCCATCTCTTTTAATAATTCAGGTCCTAATACTAGCCTGTCAACTAGATTACTCCATGAGATGGGGGTATTGCACTTCCTGCCATACCAAATTTCAAAAGGACTATATCTTGCTGAGGTTTGTTAGTGATTATTGTAAGCAAATTCTACCAGGTGTAAGCAATCTTCCCATTTACCCGGCTGTTCATTTACATACATTCTGAGCAAATCCTCCAATACCTGATTTACTCTTTCAGTATGTCCATCTGTTTAAGGATGGAAAGAGGTACTGAAGTTTAATGTAGTATTTAATCCTTTAAAAAAAGACTTCCAAAAGTTGCTCATAAACTTAGGGTCTCTGTCTGAAATTATTACTTTCGGTATTCCATGTAAATGAAAAAATTTGTTTTAAGAAAATATCAGCAATATTTGCAGCTTTATAAGTAGTTTTTACAGGTATAAAATGAGCTTCCTTGCTTAATTTAACAACAAATACCATTAGTGAGTCATTCAAATTTTTATTTCTATGTAGTCCTGTGATAAAATCAAGGTTGATTATCTCCCACTTCCAGCTAGGAACAGTTAATGGCTGAAGTAACCCAGCTATATGTTGATGTTCAGTCTTTACTTGATGGCATTCAAAGCACTTACCAATGTATTCTGCCAATTCATTTTTCATATTTGGAAAAAAAAATCCTTTCTTAGCATAGTTATAGTTTTCTGATAACTTGGATGCCCTGAATAAGGGGTCTTATGAATTTCATTTAAAATCAACAACTTAATCTTAGGTACATTAGGTACGTATATTCTATCTTTATATAATAATAATAATTTTTCGTTCAAACTATACCCTGTACTTAAACTTTCAATTAAAGTTTCTCTTACCCTTGCTTGTAATTTCCGATAATTTTCATCTTGTCCTATTCCTTCTTCTAGTTGTTCTTCTAAATCTGTTTTATAGGTGTTGATTGCTGCTGTAAAATTCAGTTTTGCATTTCCGCTTAAAGCATCAACAATCTTATTTTCTTTTCCTTTAATATGTTGGATTTCAAAACTGTACTCGTTGAGGAAAGCTAGGCACCTAGCTTTCCTAGAGTTTAAGTTAGGTTGATCCAACAGGTATTTTAACCCTTTATTATCTGTCATTAATATAAAATTTATTCCAATTACATGATGACGCCACATTTTTAAGGCATGTATGATAGCAACCAATTCTAAGTCATAGGTCGCATAATTTTTTTCATGAATCTTCATCTTCCTAGACTCATAAGCAATGATGTGTCCTTCCTGAGTTAAAACTCCACCTAAAGAATCATTGCATGCGTCGGTACATACTATAAAATATTTATTAGGGCCAACAATTGTTAAGATTGGTGCAGTGGTTAATAATGTTTTTAACTTTTTAAAACTATCTTCACACTTTTGACTCCACTCGAATTTCTTCCCTCTCGTCTCTAAAGAAGTTATGGGATTTGAAATTCTTGAAAACCCTTCGATAAATCTTCGATAATAGCCAGTAATCCCCATGAATGATCATATGTTAGTTACGTATTTTGGGATTGGCCATTCTTTGATTTCCTTTATCTTTTTAGGGTCAACGAAAATCCCTTCTTTAGTCACTACATGACCCAGATACTGTATTTTATCCTTAAAGAAATCACATTTACTAAATTTTGCATAGAGTTGATGTTCTCGTAACTCTTGTAAGACAATTTTTAAATGTTCTTTATGTTCTTCTTCAGAATTTGAGTAAATTAAGATGTCGTCAATGAATACAACCACAAACTTGTCAATTTATTTATGCATTACATTATTCATCAGACACATGAAGACAACCGGGGCATTAGTAAGCCCAAATGGCATAAAAATAAACTCCTAGTGACCATACCTAGTCCTAAAAGATATTTTAAAGATATCTTCATCTTTGATTCGGACCTGGTGGTAACCAGATTGTAAATCAATCTTCAAGAATACAGTTTCTCCAGGTAGCTGATCAAATAGATCATATTTGTGGGGTAACGGATATCTATTTTTAATGCTCATTTTATTTAGTTGAGGGTAATCTATACATAATCGTAGAGTTCCTTCCTTCTTCTTAACAAAAATAATAGGTGCTCCCCAGGGAGACACACTGGGTCTAATATAATTCTTATCAATGAGTTCTTCTAACTTCGAATTTAGTTCATTTAATTCCAGTATATTCATCTGATAAGGGACTATTGAGCTGGGCACTGCACCAGGTACCAGTTCAATTGTAAAGTCTAACTCCCGCTTCGGAGGCAGTCCTAGAATTTCTTCTGAAAATACATCCAAATACTCCCTCAGAATCGGAATATCCTCCATTTTTAATTACTCTTTGTTATTATTATTTTCTTCATTAATTACTGCTACAGGAAAGGATTTACAGCCCTTCAGAACAGCTCTCTTAAGTTGCAAAGTAGAAATCTGTCTCATAGCTGTTTTTCTAAGGATTCCTTTTACATTTATTAGTTCTCCATATTTATTTACACAAGTAAATGTTTTATCAAAATAGTTCAGGACTACCCTATGTTGTTCTAACCAATCCATACCAATTAACATATCATAATAACCTAAAGGTAAAACATTAAGCTTAACAGAGGTTTCAAACTGATCCATTTTTACTATACAATTCTTAGCAAATTTGATCACCTTTCTTTTTGCACAAGTAGCTAGCTGGAATAACCAAGAATTTGCAAACTTTTCTATTGATAACTTACATTTTTCTTCTAAATCAGCATAAATATAGCTTAAAATAGCCCCTGGATCAATTAAAATAGATATAGGTACTTGATTCAGCTTACCTTTGACTTCCATGATGGAAGTTTGGTAATCCGCTTGCCTGTTCTCTAGTGTTGCATTGATCTAGAGCATTGTCCTTACTAGATCACTGACAGTCATCTCCTCCTGTATTGTATGTATATTGCTAACAATCTTCTTCTGGTTGGGGCAAACTGATGCATAATGAGGACCATTACATTCCCAACACTTTACTGGTTCCTTTCGTTCAAAATGTTTGGTATATTTACTCTGATTATTAACAGATTCTTTATTTCTTTGACCATTTGGATTTATCTGTGAATTACTTTTGTTCCCTTGGAAATTTTTATTAAGAAAATTTTGTGTGTTATTATTCTTAAAATTTCAGTTAGGTACAAAACCTTTCTTCCTCTGTTCAAAATTATTAGTTCTTTTAGCCTTCGAATTTGTCATACTTTCTTTTTTGCGATTCTGTTCATAACAGAAATTATCCTTTCTCGTTGCTTCTTCTAAAGTTTTTGGATTGTCATACTCAATTCTCTAATTTATATGAAAGGATAAGAAGCTTAAAAACTATTGTACCTTAGGCTTCTCGTCCACAATATATGGCACATATCTGAGAAGACTTAGAAATATACTGTTTGGTTCTTTCATGTTCATTGTTCCCAGTTTCAATTCATAAAATTCCTTAGCCCGCTGCTCGTAGTACTGTTCAGACAAAAAAATCTTCTTAAAATATTTGTTAAACGTACTCCAATTAATGTTTTTCTCCCTGATTTCTTTTACTTTTTTTAGGCCCTGCCACCAAATATCTGCCTTCCTAGTGAGGTTATAAATAGCCATTCTGGCTTTCAATTGATTAGAGTAATTATAAATTTGAAAATATTTCTTCATCCTAGACAGCGAGTATTCAGCCTCTTCTCCCTTCTCAGTTTCACCATTAAAGTTTGGTGGCTTAATTTTCTTGAGTTCTCTAGAGATTTCTTCGTAAGGTTTAAACTTTCTCTTTCTTGTATGATGATTATCTTCGCTACTATCACTACTATATTGATAATTATTTTTATGTGGATTGCCATAAACCTCAGAAGATGAGCTACTTTCAATTTTAAACTGTTTAGACTTTTTATCTTTATGTTGATAAGGCATATCTTCAGACTCTGTTCATTTATCTTTTTCTTCATTCTGAAATCTTTCCATTAAAATATGATTTAGTTCATCCCGAGCTCTCATAATTCTTTCATTTTCCTTTTTGACCATTTCCATCTCTGTTCTTAGTTCCTTGACTGTTTGTAATAATTAAGAAGAGTTATTAGTTATTTCTTCTTGTATAGGTTCTCTTTTAGAATTACTTCGTTGAATATAGGGGGACTCCTCATCCGCATATTCTTCCAATCTTTCCATACCTGCAGTTAACTCAGAAAAATTCTCTGGAAGTATAATTCAAAAGAAAAGTAAAAATCAGTATGCATGTTTTAAATCTACTGTTCTATTTATGCAAGTTGAGCGACATTTAGGCCTAGTGTTTGAACCTTGTGCTATGATACCCCTTGTAATAACCCAAAAAATTCACAAAAATTTAAAATTTTTCATGTAACATAAAATGTTCAAGAATGTCACTGCCTATTAACCAATAACTGCTAGCGATTACTCAACAATAGTAATTAGAATGAGCATTGTATTTCTTTAGTTCTCTATAATTTATTTCTTTATCTTCAAGTACTATGTTAGGGATGTTAAACTCAACAGTTTATGTTTTAGAAGGGTAGGAAAGGAAACTACACCTAAATATGATGCTAAGTGTGTTATTATTGTCTTTTGTCAAGTAGGAAAGAATATTAGATGAGATTCGGGCTTACTTAGCTTACAACTAACGCAGTGAAGTGATGCTTCTTTTATAGGTTCTAAACAGGTAAGCATTTTTGTTACCAGTAAAATTTCCAGATCGAGAATAACACTCAACTAGCATAGGATAAAATGCTAGTTAAATTGCTTGTTTTGCAGCTTCACCCCGTAAAAGGTATTGTTGGTATTTCTATTGTTAGAAAACTGCATAAATGTTGGTAATAACACTATTGTAAAAGAGAGGGTTTAGTGCAGTTATGCTTACTGTCATAGTACTTGTTCCATGAATCTTCCTTCTTGCATTTTCAGTTATAGCCTTGTATTTCATTTTGATATGGTTTATAATAAGGGAAGATCTACCTCTGCCATTAAGAGTATAGTAGCCTAAGAAGTTTATAAACTAGAAGATATATTAAAACATACTTGCAACCATAACTACATATTTGTCGTTAGTGATTGGTATAAGGTACTGTTTATATTTGTTGATTTCTTTCTAAACTTTAAACATTCTATGTTAGTGATTCTTCTTAATCAAGCATTTATACTTAATTTTCTTGTATATAAAACCTTGTTTTATATGAGTTTTCAATTACAATGCATATATTGTAATTTGTAAATGTATTATTATACTAATCCTAGCTATAGGATTCCTATGGTTAGGTATTTCCATGTAAATTGGTTCATCTTCCTTTGATTTGTATAATACCAATACCAATAGTTGGCATTAAGTAAAATGAGGGAATCGTATAAATGCAAAGGTTATTGTTAAATTATGCATAAAACCCTAGGGAAATGTGAATACCTCTTAATCACAATGTCTTAGATTTATAAAAGAAAAAAATATAACAAAGAAAATGATATAAGTAATAATATCCTAAGGTTTTGAATTTGTGAACAATGATTGTGCAGGTTAAAACAAGATTTTCAAACTGTACCATTAGACCCATAATTTGCAAAATATTTGAGGGACACGTGGTTGATGTTCAATGATTAGTTTTTATTGACCTCGTGTTGCCATATAATCTTGTTCCAAACCCTAAAATCGTGTTTGCTTGGTCTTGGCTGTGGAGTGGTCGAGCTGTGAGCTCGTGGCCACCAGGCTTCTTGTCAAACCTCCACTCATTTGCACGCAGGCCTTCGTGAGCCATAACAAGCTGGTGTAGAAGGAGTGAGTGAGAAGCTTATTGCTATCGTGAGGTGTTTTTGACTGTCGAAGAAGTGTGTTGAGGGTTTGGATTTCTTCGTCGTTGTTTTTCTCAGTGATTTTTGGTACTCCATGAGATTTTGACCATTACCAGTGTGAAGGGATTCTTTGAGTAAAATGTGCTAGGTTCTTGTTTACTGTTCATTTCCTCAATGAGGGTTTGGTCCTTACCTTGCCACAGCCTGAGACTTCACCTATGAAAAATGCACACTGCATTTTCATGTTGGTAGGGCTCCATTTTAGCTCATGAAACTCACGAGGGAGGCTAGGGTGAGATTGCCACTTCCAACAGCTGTGTCGTTCCTTTGGTAAGAACTAAAATTTGTTTTACTGTTCTGCATAAGTATAAATTTCTAATTTGTAGGATTATGTATTAACATTCGTTTTCTTTTGATTTTGTGCAGGCTCCTCAATGGTGGCTAGAATTTCTATTAAACTCCATCAATAGAGCTTTCGTGAAGGTATTCAAACCGGTAAGCCTCGGTTTCACCTGAGGTACTCCTACAAGAGTTGTATGGTGTTTTTAGGAGAGTTCTTTTGCGTGAAAGATGGTTTCTGGTTTGGTCGTGGCTTTTAGATACACTGTTTGTTCTTTTGTTTTTATTTTGATTTAAAAATTCCCAGTGGTTGTTTTGTAATGGATGAATCGAGCTCTCTCAGCCGAGACTTAAGGAATTAGTTTTTTCGAGCCTTTTAGGCCATGATTAACTTATAAAAGTATTGTTTGGAACTGGCTTTAAGCTGTGACTCTTACTGTCAGGCCATTGGGTCATTAGATGCGACTTTGTTTACTATTTTTAAATAAAAACTTAATGGTTGTTCTTACAACACTTCTCGTTTTTGGAAAAAGGGCTTTCGTAGCCGAAACAGGTGGTTGTTTTCTTTTTTGTGAACTCTGTTTATGTATAGATACTTTTATGCAAGATTTTAAGCTTTGAATGATAATGTAAAGGCTGTGAGCCGAGACTTAGTTTATTCAGTTTCGTTTTTTAATATTTATAAGAATTATTACAGCTTAAAGCTGAATTAATAGTATCTCTATTTGGTTAATATTTGTATAATATTTTTTATGCTAGCTGTGTTTATTATTAAATACCTTTGAGGAACTAGGTTAAGTGGATTATTAGTTAAATTTGTTTTCTTGCAGATGAATTATGATTTGAGGGCAAAAGGCAGTAAAATTCTTCGATAAAAGCATTATTATTAATGTAGAAATGAATTCAGAAGATAGAACAGAGAAATGATATTAGTGAACAAAATTACCTGTACTTTTTGGATTTTACTGCTAGATTTTTTATAATTATAATTTATGATTTTATTTGGTTATAAAAGAATAGTTCTTTTATAGACCTTAAATCCTCTTTAAAGTTATAGAGTTAGTAATGTTGTTTTAGTAACCCTAGTTTACATTTTCACATAAGTAAGCTAACTGGGTAATTATTTAACTTAATTTACTATTTTACTAAGTTAAACCTAGTTTAGATAATTTACTGTTCCTATATTATCTATTTAGGATTACATACTAGGTTTATAATATGTAACTTTTCTAGTTTTACTGTATAAAATATTACATATACTAGTGTGTATTACTTAGGCCTCTTCTTCTATCTTTATTTAGTTTATTTAAATACTTTAAGTAAATAACACAAATACAACTGAAGTTCTATAAATAATTTACACAAAATCCCGTAGAAAGTAACCATTAGTATCTGCATTCATATTTTATTGAATCTACTTATTTGAAAATAAATAAACCTACTGTAATAGAGTATTGCCTTGCAAAAGCTGTGCAGAGATACACTTTAGGTAATTTTTCCTATCTATCAATTAACTCACAAATTTCTTTACTAATTTACCCTATTCTAGCTAGTTACTAATTTTCACAGAATATATAATTCTCCTATTTATCCCTAACAGAAATAAAACAAAAAATATACTATATTAATGAAAAACTCTTAAACTTTCTAGATACAGTGAATAATTTAAATAACTAAACTAAGCAAAACCTGGAAGTGTAGATGAGGTGAAAATAGCTTGAGGAAGTTGTTCCTCCCAACCAACTCCTAGAGAAGAGCTCGACTGCAAATCTTAGGACCCTCGAGATTGTCTCCTGGTCCTCCTGGTAGAAGTACTGGGTGAGAGATGTATTCTTGAAATTCTTTGCAACTCCACTGAGTGTTCATCAATAACTCAGCTCTGCTTACAACAGTATGAACTCAACTTAGAATAGTTGCATTAGTTCAGGTCTTTAGCACTTATCCCCTCAAAATTACTTCAGCTAGTCCCCTCCATTGAATTCACATGTGCACTTCATTCACTTAGAATGATCACAAATTCAGAATGAGTAGCCTTAGCTGTCTTCAATGGGAAGTTTTTTTAGCATGCTTAGGTCTTTTGGGTCAGTTTTCACTTAATGAGCCACCTTCTCCTGTTCCACTTTCTTGGGGAATGATGACCACAAAAATAGGGAAGTTGCCACCTGCAATAGCTAGAACTAGTTTGAGGATGCTACCACATGTCAATCTGCTCTCAACCCAGCCTCCTCCACCAAGTGACCAGTAAAGACTCATTTAACAGATTCCCTAAGTTGTTGTCTCATCTTTCATTAATTTATTAATAAAATATTCTGCAATACATTAAATTATCCTTGACCCCACTTGGTCATTAATTATAAACTTTAACATAAAATATAACATAATGTTCCTCAAAAACATAAAATTGTTTTGCAAATTGGGGCATGTGACATACACCCCCCCTTAATTTATAACATCGTCCTCGATATTATTTATTCTTCATCCTCAGAATTGCCCTGAAATAGAATTGGATATGCATCCCACATATGAATTTCCAATTCCCAGATAGCTTCTTCTAGACTAAGGTGCTTCCATTGCACCTTCACCTGACCAATGGTGCGATTCTGAAGCAATATCTCCCTCCTTTCGAGGATACAATCCGGTTCCACCAAAAAATCTCCTTCAGGCTCCATCTACACATCATTCCAGTTAATAACATGAGTAGCATCATGTACATATTTTTTTAACACAGAAATATGAAAAACATTGTGAACCTCTAAGTTTGGGGGTAAAACTAACTGATATGCTACCTGTCCTATTCTGGACAGTATTTCAGAAGCTCTACAATATCGGGGTGCTAACTTAGCACAACTTACTAACCTCAGAGAACTCTTTTTAGGTCTCACCTTAATAAAGACATGTTCACCTACCTGGAACTCCTTTTGAGTTCGTCTAAGATCTGCTTGAGTTTTCTGTCGATCGTGCGCAACTTTCAAGTTACCTTGCACCCGTTTTACAATTAACTCCATCTCTTTTAATAATTCAGGTCCTAATACTAGCCTGTCAACTGGATTACTTTATGAGATGGGGGTATTGCACTTCCTTCCATATATAAATTCAGAAGGACTATATCTTGCTGAGGCTTGGTAGTGATTATTGTAAGCAAATTCTACTAGGTGTAAGCAATCTTCCCATTTACTTGGCTGTTTTTTTTCCATACATTTTGAGCAGATCCTCCAATACCTGATTTACTCTTTCAGTCTATCCATTTTTCTGAGGATTGAAAGAGGTACTGAAGTTTAATGTAGTATTTAGTCCTTTAAACAAAGACTTCCAAAAGTTTCCCATAAACTTAGGGTCTCTATCTGAAATTATTACTTTCGGTATTCCATGTAAACGAAAAATTTGTTTTAAGAAAATATCAGCAATATTTGCAGCTTTATAAGTAGTTTTTATAGGTATAAAATGAGTTTCCTTGCTTAATTTATCAACAACTACCATTATTGAGTCATTCAAGTTTTGATTTCTAGGTAGTCCTGTGATAAAATCAAGGCTGATTATCTCCCACTTCTAGCTAGGAATAGGTCATGGATGAAGTAACCCAGCTAGATGTTGATGTTCAGTCTTTACTTGCTGACATTCAAAGCAGTTAACGATGTATTCTGTCAATTCATTTTTCATATTTGGAAAAAAAATCCTTTCTTAGCATAGTTATAGTTTTCTGATAACCTGGATGCCCTGAATAAGGGGTCTTATGAATTTCATTTAAAATCAACAACTTAATCTTAGTTACATTAGGTACGTATAGTCTATCTTTATATAATAATATTCCTTTTTCCTTCAAACTATACCCTGTACGTAAACTTTCAATTAAATTTTCTCTTACCCTTGCTTGTAATTTTCGATAATTTTCATCTTGTCCTATTCCTTCTTCTAGCTGTTGTTCTAAATCTGTTTTATAAGTGTTGATTGCTGCTGTAAAATTCAGTTTTGCATTTCTGCTTAAAGCATCAACAACCTTATTTTCTTTTCCTTTAATATGTTGGATTTCAAAATCGTACTCGCTGAGGAAAGCTAGCCACCTAGCTTGCCTAGAGTTTAAGTTAGGTTGATCCAACAGGTATTTTAAGTACCCTTTATTATCTATCATTAATATAAACTTTCTTCCAATTAAATGATGACGCCACATTTTTAAGGCATGTATGACAACAACCAATTCTAAGTCATAGGTCGCATAATTTTTCTCATGAATCTTCAACTTCCTAGACTCATAAGCAATTACGTGTCCTTCCTGAGTTTAAACTCCACCTAAAACGTCATTGCATGCGTCGATACATACTATAAAATCTTTATTAGGGTCAACAATTCTTAAGATTGTTGTGGTGGTTAATAATGTTTCTAAATTTTTAAAACTATCTTCACTCTTTTGACTCCACTTGAATTTCTTCCCTTTCTTCTGTAAAGAAGTTATGGGATTTGCAATTCTTGAAAACCCTTTGATAAATCTTCAATAATAGCTAGTAATCCCCATGAATGATCATACGTCAGTTACGTATTTTGGGATTGACCATTCTTTAATTGCCTTTATCTTTTCAAGGTCAACAGAAATTCCTTCTTTAGTCACTACATGACTCAGATACTGTATTTTATCCTTAAAGAAATCACATTTACTAAATTTTGCATAGAGTTGATGTTCTCGTAACTCTTGTAAGACAATTTTTAAATGTTCTTTATGTTCTTCTTTAGACTTTGAGTAAATTAAGATGTCATCAATGAATACAACCACAAACTTATCAAGTTATTTATGCATTACATTATTCATTAGACACATGAAGACAGTCGGGGCATTAATTAGCCCAAATGGCATAACAACAAACTCGTAGTGACCATACTTGGTCCTAAAAGTTGTTTTAAAGATATCTTCATCTTTGATTTGGACCTGGTGGTAACCAGATCGTAAATCAATCTTCGATAATACAGTTGCTCCATGTAGCTGAGCAAGCAGATTATCAATGCGGGGTAACAGATATCTGTTTTTAATAGTCATTTTATTTAGTTGACACTAATCTATACATAATCGTAGCGTTCCGTCCTTCTTCTTAACAAAAATAACAAGTGCTCCCTAGGGAGACACACTGGGTCTAATATAATTCTTATCATTGAGTTCTTTTAACTACGACTTTAGTGCATTTAATTCCAGTATATTCATCCGATAAGGGGATTTTGAGCTGGGCACTGCACCAAGTACCAGCTCAATAGTAAAGTCTAACTCCCGCTTCAGAGGCAGTTCTGGAATTTCCTCCAAAAATACATCCGAATACTCCCTCAGAATCAGAATATATTCCAGTTTTAATTTCTCTTTGTTATTAGTATTTTCTTCATTAATTACTGCAACAGTAAAGGCTTTACAACCCTTCCAAACAACTCTCTTAAGTTGCAATGCAGAAATATGTCTTGAAGCTATTTTTCTAGGGATTGCTTTTGCATTTATTACTTCTCCATCATTATTTACGCAAGTAAATATTTTATCAAAACAGTTCAGGACTACCCTATGTTGTTCTAACCAATCCATACCAATTAAAATATCATAAGAACCTCAAGGTAAAACATTAATCTTAACAGAGGTTTCAAACTGATTTATTTTTATTGTACAATTCTTAACAAAGTTGATCACCTTTGTTTTTGCACAAGTAGCTAGCTAGACTAACCAAGACTTTGCAAACTTTTCTACTAATAGATTACATTTTTCTACTAAATCAGGAGAAATTTAGCTTAAACTAGTCCCTGTATCAATTAAAATAGATATAGGTATTTTATTCAGCTTACCTTCCACTTCCACCATGGAAGTTTGGTATTCCACTTTCCTATTCTCCAGTGCTGCATTGATCCTAGGCATTGTCCTTGCTAGATCACCAACAGTCATATCCTCCTGTATCGTATGTATATTGCTAACAGTCTTCTTCCGGTTGGGGAAAACTGATGCATAATGAGGACCATTACATTCCCAGCACTTTACTGGTTCCTTTCGTTCAAAATTCTTGGTATAGTTGATGTGATTATTAACAGATTCTTTATTACTTTGACCATTTGGATTTATCTGTGAATTACTTTTGATCCCTTCGAAAATTTTATTATGAAAATTCAGTGTGTTGTTATTCTTAAAATTTCGGTTAGGTACAAAACATTTCTTCCTCTATTCAAAATTATTAGTTCTTTTAGCCTTACAATTTGTCATACTTCCTTTTTACGATTCTGTTCATAACAGAAATTCACTTTTCTCATTACTTCTTCTAAAGCTTTTGGATTGTCATACTCAATTCTGTCTTTTATATGAAAGGGTAAGCAACTTAAAAACCGTTGTACCTTAGGCTTTTCCTCCACAATATATGGCACATATCTGAGCAGACTTAGAAATTTACTGTTTAGTTATTTCATGTCTATTGTTCCCAGTTTTAATTCATAAAATTCGTTAGCCCGCTCCTCATAGTACTGTTTAGACAAAAAAAAAATCATAAAATATTTCGTAAACGTACTCCAGTTAATGTTTTTCTCCCTAATTCCTTTTACTCTTTTTAGGTCCTGCCACCAAATATCTGCCTTCCCAGTGATGTTATAAATATCCGTTCTGGCTTTCAGTTGATTAGAGTAATTATAAATTTGAAAATATTTCTTTATCCCAGACAACCATGATTCAGCCTGTTAGCTCTCCAAGAAACTACCTAGTGGTTATGGCTAAGTATGCTTGGTAACTTGAGAAATCATATTTTTGTGTTTTCTGAAAAGGTGGATCAATAGGACAATTAAAAGACTAAGCAGTAAGACAACATATCATGCCTCTAAATAAGCCAGTGCTTCGAGGAATTAAATATCAGCCACAGTAAATAATCAAGGTATGAAGAAAAACATTCGAGGTATCCAAATACATTGAAATGCAGGGTCATACAAGAATATAAAGAAACACTAATTCATCCATGAGCTATATCAGAAGATGACAGTTCTGAACAACTGAACTGAATAGAATCAAATGTAGAATAATGAAAGTGTGGACAGACTGATATCTAATAACCAAAGGAAACTGTGATTCATATAGCAAAGAAGTGTCCAGTACATAGTCAAACATATATCCCAAATCGAACCCCCCGGTTCAGCCTCAGTACTCAGACTTTATAGTCTTTACAAAGTAGTTTCAAAATCCTAAAAGCATGGATCTTATCATCCTAATCAAAATGGTGTAAATGCAAAGATAGATATGATTCCTTGAATCAAGGAATGATGAGTGTGATCTCCTTTTTTAGTGCTTGGTGGGGCTGAGTTTGGCGCACAACAACTTGAGATTAATGATGTGGCATTCATTGTAGGAGTGCTGCCTTAAAAAGATGCTTGAAAGCTGGGAAGACTGAATCTCTTTGCCACCTGTAGCACTGCTCATATCAAGGCTGAAAATCTGGACTGGAAAGGTGGATCGAATCCTCAACTAGCTGCACAAAATCTGGAGTTGATTGCTTCACAATCGGGATGTAATATTCTCCTCCTTCAAGGCTTAGACAGATGTAACACACTTCAATTAAATATGGACAAGTCGAATAGTTCATCTTTGACATTTCCAATGGAAAACTGGAGATCTCTGCCATCTGTCAATATCATTTTGGTTATTGCCATGAAGATGGGTATACTCTGTCCCAAGAATAGATGATAGTACTCCAGCTGGCACATAGATCTGTTAAGAATTTACGAGGCCTCAAGATTTATGTCATAATTATGTCAACTAATATTCGAGAAGCTGCACCCACAGCTGACCATATTTCTTCCTTTTCTGCAGATATGTGCTCTAATTCTTCATGGCTGAATTCATCATGTTCACGATCCAATTTCAAAATGGCTTTCAGGCCTGCTTCAATAATTGCAGCAACAAATGATTCAGTGATTGCTATAATGAATACAACCATGAGCTAGGCAGATTTTAAGAGAGCATAACCAGGTTCTCCAGAGCTGGTCTTTGCACTTTCTAACTGAAGCAATGCTAACCAAGTGATAGCAAATTAATTCCATTACATATAACAGGGTCAACTAAATACTCTTTTCACTAATCAATTGAAGTGATGTTGATCAGGTTCAGTCATTCACTTCTATGGAATATCATAATAATTCTCCCTAATGAAAGAGACAAAATAGCTGTAGGGCCAGATTCAGCCGAAGAGACATCTTCAAGTGAGCAGATAGCACAATTCATTGGAAAATTCATCAGTGGAAATCGTGAAGGCCACTCTATATTATCCCAGTCAACAGTTGGAGGGAACATTTTATAATCTTTTTGCATGAAGAAACCCTGACATTCATTTGCATTAACTTCTATTTTGTCCAACCATTTAACTGAGCGTGCACCAATTGTGCCTGGAACAACAACACGAAGGGGGTATCCATGGTCTCTTCTCAATAACTTGTCATTCATTTCATACGCAAGCGACCATCTGCAATCCAGGAATAGACTGTATATAAGATTCTAAACGCTGTGAATGCTCTGCACCTGACTGTCTCCCCACACCACCGGGACCTTGAATAACCACAGGAATAGTAAACTGTCCACCTGTGTTGCTGCGCTGGATTAGCCAAATCTTCCACGCGTCTTTTCCATGCAATTACTGATCCACGAAAGTCAATGAGGGCCTGTATAGTTTCAATGCCAAACATTCATAATAATTCAATGAGTTGTAATAAGCATAGTAGACTTGGTACTCAATACTGGGCTTTAGCATGTGGACTAGAATTTGTTAGTTCATCGATTGACATGTAGCTGGACATTTAGCGAGTGCAAGAGCAGGAGAATTTTTATTTTTACACATGGAAACACTTTCGAAAGCTAAAATCATTTGGGTAGACCACTTTAGCTGCCGAAACTGGCATGTTTCGGTAGTTAAGTAAGTTTCCACAGACTTCACAAGCTGCCGAAAGTTGAGATCCTGGATTTTGAAACCCAGGACTCGCAGAAATAATTTTTTTTTACCCATTCTATCACCCAAAATGACGGTGTTCAATTTGGGAGATAACACAGCCTCTTCTCCCTTCTCAGTTTCACCATTAAAGGTTGGTGGCTTAATTTTCTTGAGTTCTCCAAAGATTTCTTCGTAATGTTTAAACCTTCTATTTCTTGTATGATGATTATCTTTGCTTCTATCACTAGTATATTGATAATTATTTTTATGTGGATTGTCATAAACCTCAGAAGATGAGCTACTTTCGATTTTAAGCTGTCTAGACTTTTTATCTTTATGTTGATGAGGCATATCTTTAGACGCTGTTTGTTTATCTTTATCTTCATTCTGAAATCTTTCCATTAAATTCTGATTTAGCTCCTCCTGAGCTCTCAGAATTCTTTCATTTTCCTTTTTGACCGTTTCCATCTATGTTCTTAGTTCCTTGATTGTTTGTAATAATTCAGAAGAGTTATTAGTTATTTCTTCTTGTATAGGTTCTCTTTTAGAATTACTTTGTTCAGTATAGGGGGACTCCTCATCCGCATATTCTTCCAATCTTTCCATACCTGCAGTGAACTTAGAAAAATTCTCTGGAAGTATAATTCAAAAGAAAATTAAAAATCAGTATGCATGTTTTAAATCTACTGTTCTATTAATGCAAGTTGAGCCACATTCAGGCCTAGTGTCTGAACCTTGTGCTCTGATACCACATGTAATAACCCAAAAAATTCATAAAATATAAAAATTTTCATGTAACATAAAATGTTCAAGAATGTCACTGCCTATGAACCAATAACTGCTAGCGGTTACTCAACAGTAGTAATTGGAATGAGCATTGTATTTCTTTAGTTCTATGTAATTTATTTGTTTATCTTGAAGTACCATGTTAGGGATGTTAAACTAAACAGTTTATGTTTTAGAAGGGAAGGAAAGGAAACTACATATAAATCTTATGTTAAGTGTGTTATTACTGTCTTCTATCAAGTAGGAAAGAATCTTAGATGAGATCGGGGCTTACTTACAGCTAATGTAGTGAAGTGATGCTTCTTTTATAGGTTCTAAATAGGTAAGCAGTTATGTTACCAGTAAAATTTTCAGATCGAAAATAACACTCAACTAACATAGGATAAAATCCTAGTTAAATTGTTTGTTTTGCAGCTTGACCTCGTAAAAGGTATTGTTGGTATTTCTATTGTTAGAAAACTGCATAAATGTTGGTAATAACTCTATTGTAAAAGAGAGGGTTTAGTGCAGTTATGCTTACTGTCATAGTACTTGTTCCATTAATCTTCCTTCTTGTATTTTCAGTTATAGACTTGTATTTCATTTTGAGATGGTGTATAATAAGGGCAGATCTACCTCTGCCATTAAGAGTATAGTAGCCTAAGAAGTTTATAAACTAGAAGATATATTAAAACATACTTGCAACCATAACTATATATTTGTTGTTAGTGATTGGTATAAGGTACTCTTTATATTTGTTGAGTTCTTTCTAAACTTTAAACATTCTATGTTAGTGATTCTTCTTAATCAAGCATTTATACTTAATTTTCTTGTATATAAAACCTTGTTTTATATGAGTTTTCAATTACAATGCGTATATTGTAATTTCTAAATTTATTTCTATACTAATCCTAGCTACAGGATTCCTATGGTTAGGTATTTCCATGTAAATTGGTTCATCTTCCTTTGATTTGTATAATACCAATACTAATAGTAGGCATTAAGTAAAATGAGGGAATCTTATAAATGCAAAGGTTATAGTTAAATTATGCATAAAACCCTGGTGAAATGTGAATACCTCTTAATCACAATGTCCTAGGTTTATAAAAGAAAAAGATAACGAGGAAAATTATATAAGTAATAATATCCTAATGTTTTGACTTTGTGAACGATGATTGTGTAGGTTAAAATGAGATTTCCAAACTATAGCATTAGACCCATAATTCACAAAATATTTGAGGGACACGTGGTTGATATTCAATGATTAGGTTTTGTTGACCTCGTATTGCCATATAAACTTGTCCCAAACCCTAAAATCATGTTTTCTTGGTCTTGGCTATGGAGTGGTCGAGCTGTGAGCTCATGGCCGCCAGGCTTGTTGTCAAACCTCCACTCATTTTCATGCAGGCCTTCGTGGGCCATAACGAGCTGGTGTAGAAGCAGTGAGTGAGAATATTAATTCTATCGTGAGGTGGTTTTTACTATCGAAGAAGTGTGTTGAGGGTTTGGCTGTCTTCGCTATTGTTTTTCTGAGTGAGTTTTGGTATTCTGTGAGCTTTTGACCATTACTAGTGTGAAGGGAGTCATTGAGTAAAATGTGCTAGGTTCTTGTTTACTGTTCATTTCCTCAATGAGGGTTTGGTCCTTACCTCACTGTAGCCCGAGAATTCACCTCTGAATACTACACACTGCATTTTCATGTCGGCAGGGCTCCATTTCAGCTCATGAAACTCATGAGGGAAGCTAGGGTGAGATTGCCACTTCCAACAGCTGCGGCGTTCCTTTGGTAAGAACTAAAATTGGTTTTATTGTTCTGCATAAGTATAAATTTTTAATTTGTGGGATTATGTATAACATTCGTTTTCTTTTGATTTTCTGCAGGATCTTCAATGGTGGCTCAAATTTTTGTTAAACTCCATCAACAGATCTTTCGTGAAGGAATTCAAACCGGTAAGCCTCGGTTTCACCTGAGGTACTCTTGCAAGAGTTGTATGGTGTTTTTAGGTAAGTTGTGCCGCGTGAAAGATGGTTATGGTTCGCCCTTGGCTTTTAGATACACTGTTTGTTCTTTTGTTTTTATTTTTATTTAAAAAGTCCTAGTGGCTGTTTTGTAATGGATGAATCGGGCTCTCTTAGCTGAGACTTAAAGAATTATTTTTTTCGAGCCTTTTCATCCATGATTAACTTATAAAAGTATTGTTTGGAACTGGCTTTAAGCTACGACTCTTACTGTCAGTCCATTGGGTCATTAGATGCGGATTTGTTTATGGTTTTTAAAGAAAAACTCAATGGTTGTTCTTATAGCACTTCTCTTTTTGGGAAAAAGGGATTTCGTAGCCGAAACAGATGGTTTTTATTTTTTTTGTGAACTTTGTTTATAGATAGATACTTTTATGCAAGCTTTTAAGCTTTAATTGATAATGTAAAGGCTATGAGCCAACTCTTAGTTTATTCAGTTTCGTTTTTTAATATTTATAAGAAATATTACAACTTAAAGCTGAATTAAAAGTATCTCTATTTGGTTAATATTTTTTATGCTAGCTGTATTTATTATTAAATAACTTTGACAAATTAGGTTAAGTGGATTATTAGTTAAATTTTTTTTTCTTCTATATGAATTATGATTTGAAGGAAAAAGGCAGTAAAATTCTTTGATAAAAGCATTATTATTACTAGTTTGTATTACTTAGGCTTGCTCTTCTATCTTTATTTTATTTATTTAAATAATTTAAGTAAATAACACAAATACAACTGAATTTCTGTAAATAATTTACACAAAGTCCTGTAGAAAGTAACCATTAGCATCTGCATTCATATTTTATTGAATCTACTTATTTGAAAATAAATAAACCTACTGTACTAGAGTACTGCCTTGCAAAAGGTGTGGAAAAATACAGTTTAGGTCATTTTTCCTATCTATCAAACTCAAAAATTTATTTACTAATTTACCCTAATCTTAGCTAGTTACTGATTTTCACAGAATATATAATTCTCTTATTTATCCCTAACATAAATAAAACAAAAAATATACTATATTAATGAAAAACCCTTAAACTTTCCAGATACAGTGAATAATTTAAATAACTGAACTAAGAAAAACTTGGAAGTGTAGATGAGCTAACAACAACTTAAGGAAGTTGTTCCTCCCAAGAAAATCCTAGAGAAGAGTTGGACTGCAATTCTCAAGACCCCAGAGCTTGTCTCCTTTTCCTCTTGGTAGAAGTACTGGGTGAGAGATGTAGTCTTGAAATCCTCTACAACTCCACTGAGTGTTCAACAGTAACTCAGTTCTGGTTACAACAGTATGAATGCAGCTTATAATAGCTGCACTAGTTCAGGTCTTCAGCACCTATCCATTCAAACTTACTTCAGCTAGTCACCTCCATCGAATTCACATGTGCACTTCATTCACTCCAAATGATCACAAATCCAAAATGAGCAACCTCAACTGTCTTCAATGGGAATTTTTTTTAGCATGCCTAGGTCTTTTGGGTCAGTTTTTACTTAATGAGCCACCTGCTCCTGTTCCACTTTCTTGGGGAATCATGACCACAAAAATAGGGAATTTGCCAACTACAACAGCTAGAAGTAATTTGAGGATGCCGCCACATGTCAATCTACTCTCAACCCAGCCTCCTCCACCAAGTGACCAGTAAACACTCATTTAACAACTTCCCTAAGCTATTGTCTGATCTTTCATTTATTTATTAATAAAATATTCTACAATACATTAAATTATCCTTGACCCCACTTGGTCATTAATTACGAACTTTAACATAAAATATAACATAATGTTCCTCAAAAACATAAAATTGTTTTGCAAATTGGGGCATGTGACATACACACCCCCTTAATTTATAAAATCGTCCTCGATGTTATTTATTCTTCTTCCTCATAATTTCCCTGAAATATAATTGGATATGCATCCTGCATATGAATTTCCAATTCCCAGGTGGATTCTTCTGGACTACGGTGCTTCCATTACACCTTCACCTGACCAATGGTGCGATTCCAAAGAGATATCTCCCTCATTTCGAGGATACAATCTGGTTCCACCAGAAAATCTCTTTCGGGCTCCACCTGCACATCATTCTAGTTAATAACATGAGTAGCATCACGTACATATTTTTTTAATAAAAAAATATGAAAAACATCGTGAACCTCTAAGTTTGGCGATAAAGCTAATTGATATGCTACCTGTCCTATTCTAGATAGTAAATCAAAAGGTCCACAATATCAGGGTGCTAACTTAGCACAACTTCCTAACCTCCGAGAACTCTTTTTAGGCCTCACCTTAATAAAGACATGTTCACCTACTTGGAACTTTTTTTGAGTTCGTTTAAGATCTGCTTGACTTTTTTGTCGATCTTGTGCAACTTTCAAGTTACCTTGCACATGTTTTACAATTAACTCCATCAATTTTAATAATTCAGGTCCTAATACAAGCCTGTCAATTGGATTACTCCATGCGATGGGGGTATTGCACTTCCTACAATACAAAATTTCAAAAGGACTATATCTTGCTGAGGCTTGGTAGTGATTATTGTAAGCAAATTCTACTAGGTGTAAGTAATCTTCCCATTTACATGGCTGTTCGTTTACATACATTCTGAGCATATCCTCTAATACTTGATTTACTCTTTTATTCTTTCCATCTGTCTAAGGATGGAAAGAGGTACTGAATTTTAATGTAGTATTTAGTCCTTCAAACAAAGACTTCCAAAAGTTGCTCGTAAACGTAGTGTCTCTGTCTAAAATTATTACTTTCGGTATTCCATGTAAACGGAAAATTTGTTTTAAGAAAATATCAGCAATATTTGCAGCTTTATAAGTAGTTTTTAAAGGTATAAAATGAGTTGCATTGATTAATTTATCAACAATTACCATTATTGAGTCATTCAAGTTTTGATTTCTAGGTAGTCCTGTGATAAAATCAAGGCTAATTATGTCCCACTTCAAGCTAGGAATAGGTAATGGCTGAAGTAACCCGACTGGATGTTGATGTTCAGTCTTTACTTGCTGGCATTCAAAGCACTTAATAATGTATTCTACCAATTCATTTTTCATATTTGGCAAAAAATTATCCTTTCTTAGCATAGTTATAGTTTTCTGATAACTTGGATGCCCTGAATAAGGGGTCTTATGAATTTCGTTTAAAATCAACAACTTAATCTTAGATACGTTAGGTATGTATAGTCTATCTTTATATAATAATAATCATTTTTCGTTCAAACTATACCTTGTACTTAAAATTTAAATTAAATTTTCTCTTACCCTTGCTTGTAATTTTCGATAATTTTCATCTTGTCCTATTCCTTCTTCTATTTGTTCTTCTAAATATGTTTTATAGGTGTTGTTGCTGCTGTAAAATTTAGTTTTGCATTTCTGCTTAAAGAATCAACAACCTTATTTTCTTTTCCTTTAATATGTTGGATTTCAAAATCGTACTCACTGAGGAAAGCTATCCACCTAGCTTGCCTAGAGTTTAAGTTAGGTTGATCCAAAAAGTATTTTAACCCTTTATTATCTGTCATTAATATAAATTTTCTTCCAATTAAATGATGACGCCACATTTTTAAGGCATGTATGACAGCAACCAATTCTAAGTCATAGGTCGCATAATTTTTTTGATGAATCTTCAGCTTCCTAGACTCATAAGCAATGACGTGTCCTTCCTGAGTTAAAAATCCACCTAAACCATCATTGCAAGCGTCGGTACATACTATAAAATCTTTATTAGGGTCAACAATTCTTAAGATTGGTGTAGTGGTTAATAATGTTTTTAACTTTTTAAAACTATCTTCACACTTTTGACTCCACTCAAATTTCTTCCCTTTCTTCTCTAAAGAAGTTATGGGATTTGCAATTCTTGAAAACCCTTCGATAAATCTTCGATAATAGCCAGTAATCCCCATGAATGATTGTACGTCAGTTACATATTTTGGGACTGACCATTCTTCGATTGCCTTTATTTTTTCAAGGTCAACGAAAATTCCTTCTTTAGTCACTACATGACCCAGATACTGTATTTTATCCTTAAAGAAATCACATTTACTAAATTTTGCATAGAGTTTGTGTTCTCGTAACTCTTGTAAGACAATTTTTAAATGTTCTTTATGTTCTTCTTGAGACTTTGAGTAAATTAAGATGTCGTCAATGAATACAACCACAAACTTATCAAGTTATTTATGCATTACATTATTCATTAGACACATGAAGACAGTCAGGGAATTAGTAAGCCCAAATGGCATAACAACAAACTCCTAGTGACCATACCTGGTCCTAAAAGTTGTTTTAAAGATATCTTCATCTTTGATTCGAACCCGGTGGTAACCAGATCATAAATCAATCTTTGAGAATACAGTTGCTCCATGTAGCTGATCAAACAGATCATCTATGCAGGGTAACGGATATATGTTTTTAATAGTCATTTTATTTAGTTAATGACAATCTATACATAATTGTAGAGTTCTGTCCTTCTTCTTAACAAAAATAACAGGTGCTCCCCAGGGAGACACACTGGTCTAATATAATTCTTATCAATGAGTTCTTCTAACTGCAACTTTAGTTCATTTAATTCCAGTATATTCATCCAATAAGAGGCTTTTGAGTTGGGCACTGCAACAGGTACCAGCTCAATAGTAAAGTCTAACTCCTGCTTCGGAGGAAGTCCTGAAATTTCTTCCGAAAATACATCCAAATACTCCCTAAGAATTGGAATATCTTCTAGTTTTAATTTCTCTTTGTTATTAGTATTTTCTTCATTTATTACTGCTACAACAAAGGATTTACAACCCTTCCGAACCGATCTCTTAAGTTGCAAAGCAGAAATCTATCTCATAGCTGTTTTTCTAGGGATTCCTTTTATATTTATTAGTTCTCCATCATTATTTATGCAAGTAAATGTTTTATCAAAACAGTTCAGGACTACCCTATGTTGTTCTAACCAATACATGCCAATTAACATATCATAAGAACCTAAAGGTGAAACATTAAGCTTAATAGAGGTTTCAAACTGATCCATTTTGACTGTACAATTCTTAACAAAGCTGATCACCTTTCTTTTTGCACCAGTTGCTAGCTGGACTAACCAAGAGTGTGCAAACTTTTCTACTTATAGCTTACATTTTTCTACTAAATCAGGATAAATATAGCTTAAACTATCCCATGGATCAATTAAAATAGATATAGGTATTTGATTCAGCTTACCTTCCAATTCCACCATGGAAGTTTGGTAATCCGCTTTCCTGTTCTCCAGTGTTGCATTGATCCTTGGAATCGTCCTTGCTAGATCATCGATAGACATCTCCTCCTGTATCGTATGTATATTGCTAACAGTCTTCTTTTGGTTGGGGAAAACTCATCCATAATGAGGACCATTACATTCCTAGCACTTTACCGGTTCCTTTCGTTCAAAACTCTTGGTATAGTCACTGTGATTATTAACAGATTCTTTATTTCTTTGACCATTTTGATTTATCTGTGAATTAATTTTGTTCACTTGGAAATTTTTATTAGGAAAATTTTGTGTCTTATTATTCTTAAAATTTCAATTAGGTACAAAACCTTTCTTCCTCTGTGCAAAATTTTTAGTTATTTTAGCCTTCCAATTTGTCATACTTTCCTTTTTGCGATTTTGTTCATAACATAAATTTTCCTTTCTCATTGCTTCTTCTAAAGTTTTTAGATTGCCATACTCAATTCTGTCTTTTATATGAAAGGGTAAGCAGCTTAAAAACTGATGTACCTTAGGCTTCTCATCCACAATATATGGCACATATCTGAGCAGAATTAGAAATTTATTGTTTAGTTCTTTCATGTCCATTGTTCCCAGTTTTAATTCATAAAATTCCTTAGCTCGCTCCTCGTAGTACTCTTTTTAGGTCCTGCCACCAAATATTTGCCTTCCTAGTGAGGTTATAAATAGCCATTCTAGCTTTCAGTTGATTAGAGTAATTATAAATTTGAAAATATTTCTTCATCCCAGAGAGCCATGATTCAGCCTCTTCTCCCTTCTCAGTTTCACCATTAAACATTGGTGGCTTAATTTTCTTGAATTCTCTAGATATTTCTTTGTAAGGTTTAAACTTTCTCTTTCTTGTATGATAATTATCTTCGCTTCTATCATTAGTATATTGATAATTCTTTTTATGTGGATTGCAGTAAACCTTAGAAGATGAGCTACTTTTGATTTTAAACTGTTCAGACATTTTATCTTTATGTTGATAAGGCATATCTTTATATTCTGTTCATTTATCTTTTTCTTCATTTTGAAATCTTTCAATTAAAATTTGATTTAGCTCCACCTGAGCTTTTAGAATTCTTTAATTTTTCTTTTTGACCATTTTTATCTCTGTTCTTAGTTCCTTGACTGTTTGTAATAATTCGGAAGAGTTATTAGTTATTTCTTATTGTATAGGTTCTCTTTTAGAATTACTTCGTTCAATATAGGGGGACTCCTCATCTACATATTCTTCCAATCTTTCCACCTTCACCTGACCAATGGTGCGATTCCGGAGCAAGATCTCCCTCTTTTCGAGGATACGATTTGATTCCACCAAAAAACTCCTTCGGGATCCACCTACACATCATTCCAGTTAATAACATGAGTAGCATCATTTACATATTTTTTTAATACAGAAATATGAAAAACATCATGAACCTTTAAGTTTGGCGGTAAAGCTAACTGATATGCTACCTGTCCTATTCTGGACAGTATTTCAAAAGGTCTACAATATCGGGGTGCTAACTTATCACAACTTCCTAACCTCAGAGAACTCTTTTTAGCTCTCACCTTAATAAATATATGTTCACCTACCTGGAACTCCTTTTGAGTTCGTTTAAGATCTGCTTGACTTTTCTATCGATCTTGCGCAACTTTCAAGTTACCTTGCACTTGTTTTACAATTAACTCCATCTCTTTTAATAATTCAAGTCCTAATACTAGCCTGTCAACTGGATTACTCCATGAGATGGGGGTATTGCACTTCCTTCCATACAAAATTTCAAAAGGACTATATCTTGCTGAGGCTTGGTAGTGATTATTGTAAGCAAATTCCAACAGGTGTAAGTAATCTTCCCATTTACTTGGATGTTCTTTTACATACATTCTGAGAATATCCTCCAATACCTAATTTACTCTTTCAATATATCCATATGTTTGAGGATGGAAAGAGGTACTGAATTTTAATGTATTATTTAGTCCTTTAAACAAAGACTTCCAAAAGTTGCCCGTAAACTTAGGGTCTCTGTCTAAAATTATTACTTTCGGTATTCCATATAAACTAAAAATTTGTTTTAAGAAAATATCAGCAATATTTGTAGCTTTATAAGTAGTTTTTATAGGTATAAAATGAGTTGCCTTGCTTAACTTGTCAACAACTACCATTATTGATTCATTCAAGTTTTGATTTCTAAGTAGTCCTGTGATAAAATCAAGGCTGATTATCTCCCACTTCCAGCTAGGAATAGGTAATGGCTGAAGTAACCCAGCTGGATGTTGATGTTCAATCTTTACTTGCTGACATTCAAATCATTTAGCAATGTATTTGGCCAATTCATTTTTCATATTTGGCCAAAAATAATCCTTTCTTAGCATAGTTATAGTTTTCTGATAACCTGGATGCCATGAATAAGGGGTCTTATGAATTTCGTTTAAAATTAGCAGATTAATCTTAGGTACATTAGGTACGTATAGTCTATATTTATATAATAATAATCATTTTTTTCATTCAAACTATACCCTGTATTTAAACTTTCAATTAAATTTTCTCTCACCCTTGCTTGTAATTTTCGATAATTTTCATCTTGTCATATTCCTTCTTCTAGCTGTTCTTCTAAATCTGTTTTATAGGTGCTGATTGCTGTTGTAAAATTTAGTTTTTCATTTCTGCTTAAAGCATCTACAACCTTATTTTCTTTTCCTTTAATATGTTGGATTTCAAGATCGTACTCGTTGAGGAAAGCTAGCGACCTAGATTTCCTAACATTTAAGTTAGGTTGATCCAACAGAAATTTTAACCCTTTATTATCTTTCATTAATATAAACTTTCTTCCAATTAAATGATGACGCCACATTTTTAAGGCATGTATGACAGCAGCCAATTCGAAGTCATAGGTCGCATAATTTTTCTCATGAATCTTCAGCTTCCTAGACTCATAAGCAATGGCGTGTCCTTCCTGAGTTAAAACTCCACCTAAGCTGTCATTGCATGCGTCAGTATATACTATAAAATATTTATTAGGGTCAACAATTCTTAAGATTGGTGTGGTGGTTAATAATGTTTTTAGCTTTTTAAAACTATCTTCACACTTTTGACTGCACTCGAATTTCTTCCCTTTTTTCTCTAAATAAGTTATGGGATTTGCAATTCTTGAAAACCCTTCGATAAATATTCGATAATAGCCAGCAATCCCCATGAATGGTTGTACGTCAGTTACGTCTTTTGGGATTGACCATTCTTCGATTGCCTTTATGTTTTCAGGGTCAACAAAAAATCCTTCTTTAGTCACTACATGACCCAGATATTGTATCTTATCCTTAAAGAAATCACATTTACTAAATTTTGCATAGAGTTGATGTTCTCGTAACTCTTGTAAGACAATTTTTAAATGTTCTTCATGTTCTTCTTCAGACTTTGACTAAATTAAGATTTCATCAATGAATACAACCTCAAACTTATCAATTTATTTGTGCATTACATTATTCATCAGACACATGAAGATAGTCGGGGCATTAGTAAGCCTAAATGGCATAACAACAAACTCGTAGTGACCATACCTGGTCCTAAAAGTTGTTTTAAAGAGATATTCATCTTTGATTCGGACTTGGTGGTAACCAGATCGTAAATCAATCTTCGAGAATAGAGTTTCTCCACGTAGCTGATCAAACAGATCATCTATGTGGGGTAATAGATATATGTTTTTAATAGTCATTTTATTTAGTTGAAGGTAATCTATACATAATCATAGAGTTCTTTCCTTCTTCTTAACAAAAATAACAGGTGCTGCCCAGGGAGACACACTCGGTCTAATATAATTCTTATCAATGAGTTCTTTTAACTGTTAATTTAGTTCATTTAATTCAAGTATATTCATCTGATAAGGGACTTTTGATCTGGGCACTGCACCAGGTACCAACTCAATAGTAAAGTCTAACTCCTGCTTCGGAGGCAGTCCCGAAATTTCTTTCGAAAATACATCTGAATACTCCCTCAAAATTGGAATATCTTCCAGTTTTAATTTCTCTTTGTTATTAGTATTTTCTTCATTAATTACTGCTACAGCAAAGGCTTTACAACCCTTCCGAACAACTCTCTTAAATTGCAAAGAAGAAATATTTCTTATAGTTGTTTTTCTAGGGATTCCTTTTACATTTATTAGTTCTCCATCGTTATTTACACAAGTAAATGTTTTATCAAAATAGTTCAGGACTACCCTATGCTATTTTTACCAATCCATACCAATTAAAATATCATAAGAACCTAAAGGTAAAACATTAAGCTTAATAGAGATTTCAAATTAATCCATTTTTACTATACAATTCTTAACAAAGTTGATCACCTTTCTTTTTGCACCAGTAGCTAGCTGGACTAACCAAGAGTTTGCAAAATTTTCTACTTATAGCTTACATTTTTCTACTAAATCAGGGGAAATATAGCTTAAACTAGCCCCTGGATCAATTAAAATAGATATAGGTATTTGATTCATCTTACCTTCCACTTCCACCATGGAAGTTTGGTAATCTGCTTGCCTGTTCTCCGGTGCTGCATTGTTCCTGGGCATCATCCTTGCTAGATCACCGACAGTCATCTCCTCCTGCATCGTATGTATATTGCTAACATTCTTCTTCCGGTTGGGGAAAACTAATGCATAATGAGGACCATTACATTCCCAGCACTTTACTGGTTCCTTTCGTTCAAAATTCTTGGTATAGTTACTATGATTATTAACAGATTCTTTATTTATTTGACCATTTGGATTTATCTGTGAATTGATTTTGTTCCCTTGAAAATTTTTATCAGGAAAATTTCGATTAGGTACAAAACCTTTCTTCCTCTGTTCAAAATTATTAGTTCTTTTAGCCTTCCAAGTTGTCATACTTTCCTTTTTGCGATTTTGTTCGTAACAGAAATTCACCTTTCTCATTGCTTCTTCTAAAGTTTTTGGATTGTCATAATCAATTTCGTCTTTTATATGGAAGGGTAGGAAGCTTAAAAACTGATGTACCTTAGGCTTCTCGTCCACAATATATGGCACATATTTGAGCAGACTTAGAAATTTACTGTTTAGTTCTTTCATGTTCATTGTTCCTAGTTTTAATTCATAAAATTCCTTAGCCCGCTCCTCGTAGTACTGTTCAAACAAAAATTTCTTCTTAAAATATTTCTTAAATGTACTCCAGGTAATGTTTTTCTCCCTAATGCCTTTTACTCTTTTTAGGTCCTGCCACCAAATATCTGCCTTCCCAGTGAGGTTATAAATAGCCATTCTGGCTTTCAGTTGATTAGAGTATTTCTAAATTTGAAAATATTTCTTCATCCCAGACAACCATGACTCATCCTTTTCTCCCTTCTTAGTTTCACCATTAAAGGTTGATGGCTTAATTTTCTTGAATTCTCCAGAGATTTCTTTGTAAGGTTTAAACTTTCTCTTTCTTGTGTGATGATTATCTTCGCTACTATCACTAGTATATTGATAATTCTTTTTGTGTGGATTGCCATAAACCTCTGAAGACGAGCTACTTTTGATTTTAAACTTTTCAGACATTTTATCTTTATGTTGATAAGGCATATCTTCAGACACAGTTCATTTATCTTTTTCTTCATTCTGAAATCTTTCCATTAAAATCTAATTTAGCTCCTCTTGAGCTCTCAGAATTCTTTCATTTTCCTTTTTTACCGTTTCCATCTCTGTTCTTAGTTCCTTGACTGTTTGTAATAATTCAGAAGAGTTATTAGTTATTTCTTCTTGTATAGGTTCTCTTTTAGAATTACTTCATTCAGTATAGGGGGACTCCTCATCTGGATATTCTTCCAATCTTTCCATACTTTCAAATAACTCAGAAAAATTCTCTGGAAGTATAATTCAAAAGAAAAGTAAAAATCAGTATGCATGTTTTAAATCTACTGTTCTATTTATGCAAGTTGACCACATTCATGCCTAGTGTCTGAACTTTATGCTCTGATACCACATGTAATAACCCAAAAAATTCATAAAAAATTAAAAAAATTCATGTAACATAAAATGTTCAAGAATGTCACTTCGTATGAACCAATAACTGCTAGCGGTTACTCAACAGTAGTAATTAGAATGAGCATTGTATTTCTTTAGTTCTATGTAATTTATTTGTTTATCTTGAAATACTATGTTAGGGATGTTAAACTCAACAGTTTATGTTTTAGAAGGGCAGGAAAGGAAACTACATCTAAATATGATCCTAAGTGTGTTATTACTATCTTCTATCAAGTAGAAAAGAATCTTAGATGAGATCGGGGCTTACTTAGCTTACAGCTAACGTAGTGAAGTGATGCTTCTTTTACAGGTTCTAAATAGGTAAACAATTTTGTTACCAGTAAAATTTCCAGATCAAGAATAACACTCAACTAGCATATGATAAAATGTTAGTTAACTTGTTTGTTTTGTAGCTTGACCCCATAAAAGGTATTGTTGGTATTTCTATTGTTAGAAAACTACATAAATGTTGGTAATAACACCATTGTAAAAGAGAGGGTTTAGTGCAGTTATGCTTACTGTCATAGTACTTGTTCCATTAATCTTCCTTCTTGTATTTTCAGTTATAGACTTGTATTTGATTTTGAGATGGTGTATAATAAGGGAAGATCTACCTCTTCCATTAAGAGTATAGTAGCCTAAGAATTTTATAAACTGGAAGATATATTAAAACATACTTGCAACCATAACTACATATTTGTCGTTAGTGATTGGTATAAGGTACTGTTTATATTTGTTGAGTTCTTTCTAAACTTTAAACATTCTATGTTTGTGATTCTTCTTAATCAAGCATTTATACTTAATTTTCTTGTATATAAAACATTTTTTTATATGAGTTTTCAATTACAATGTGTATATTGTAATTTCTAAATTTATTATTATACTAATCCTAGCTCTAGGAGTCCTATGGTTAGGTATTTCCATGTAAATTGGTTCATCTTCCTTTGATTTGTATAATACCAATACCAATAGTAGGAATTAAGTAAAATGAGGGAATCTTATAAATGCAAAGGTTATAGTTAAATTATGCATAAAACCCTAGTGAAATGTGAATACCTCTTAATCACAATGTCTTAGGTCTATAAAAGAAAAAAAATATAACGAAGAAAATGATATAAGTAATAATATCCTAAGGTTTTGACTTTGTGAACAATGATTGTGCAGGTTAAAACGAGATTTCCAAATTATAGCATTAGACCCATAATTCACAAAAGATTTGAGGGACATGTGGTTGGTGTTCAATGATTAGGTTTTGTTGACCTCGTGTTGCCATATAAACTTGTCCCAAACCCTAAAATCACTTTTGCTTGGTGTTGGTTGTGGAGTGGTCGAGCTATGAGCTCGTGGCTGCTAGGCTTGTTGTCAAACCACCACTCATTTGCACGCAAGATTTCATGAGCCATAATGAGCTGGTGTAGAAGGAGTGAGTGAGAAGCTTACTGATATC
Source organism: Pseudotsuga menziesii (assembly GCA_001517045.1). Lineage (NCBI taxonomy): Eukaryota > Viridiplantae > Streptophyta > Pinopsida > Pinales > Pinaceae > Pseudotsuga > Pseudotsuga menziesii. The sequence goes on from LPNX010002460.1 coordinate 52,777, forward strand.
GTGAGGTGGTTTTGACTGTCGAAGAAGTGTGTTGAGGGTTTGGCTGTCTTCATCGTTGTTTTTCTGAGTGAGTTTTGGTACTCTGTGAGCTTTTGACCATTACTAGTGTGAAGGGAGTCATTGAGTAAAATGTGCTAGGTTCTTGTTTAATGTTCGTTTCCTCAACGAGGGTTTGATCCTTACCTCACTGCAGCCTGAGACTTCACCTCTGAATACTACACACTGCATTTTCATGTCAGCAGGGCTCCATTTCAGCTCGTGAAACTCATGAGGGAGGCTAGGGTGAGACTTCCACTTCCAACAGCTGAGTCATTCCTTTGGTAAGAACTAAAATTGGATTTATTGTTCTGCACAAGTATAAATTTTTAATTTGTGGGATTATTTATTAACATTCATTTTCTTTTGATTTTGTGCAAGCTGCTCAATGGTGGCTTGAATTTCTATTAAACTCCATCAATAGAGATTTCGTGAAGGCATTCAAACCGGTAAGCCTCGGTTTCACCTGAGGCACTCCTGCAAGAGTTGTATGGTGTTTTTAGGAGAGTTTTGTCGCGTGAAATATGGCTTTGGTTCGACTGTGGCTTTTAGATACATTGTTTTTTCTTTTGTTTATATTTTTATTTAAAAATCTGTAGTGGTTGTTTTGCAATGGATGAATCAAGCTCTCTCAGCCGAGACTTAAAGAATTAGTTTTTTCAATCCTTTTTGACCATGATTAACTTATAAAAGTATTGTTTGGAACTATTTTTAAGCCGTGACTCTTACTGTCAGGTCATTGGGTCGTTAGATGCGGATTTGTTTAGGGTTTTTACAGAAAAAATTAATGACTGTTCTTACAGCACTTCTCATTTTTGGGAAAAGGGCTTTCGTAGTTGAAACAAATGGTTGTTTTCTTTTTTGTGAACTCTGTTTATGTATACATACTTTTATGCAAGATTTTAAGCTTTGACTGATAATGTAAAGGTTGTGAGTTGAGACTTAGTTTATTCAGTTTTGTTTTTTAATACTTATAAGAAATATTACAGCTTAAAGCTGAATTAATAGTATCTCTGTTTGGTTAATATTTGTATAATATTTTTATGCTAGCTGTGTTTATTATTAAATACCTTTGAGGAATTAGTTTAAGTGGATTATTAGTTAAATTTGTTTTCTTCCAAATGAATTATGATTTGAGGGAAAAAGGCAATAAAATTCTTTGATAAAAGCATTATTATTAATGCAGAAATGAATTCAGAAGATTGAACAGAGAAATGATATTAGTGAACAAAATTACCTATCTTCTGGACTTTTTGGATTTTACTGCTAGATTTTTTATAATTATAATTTATGATTTTATTTGGTTATAAAATAATAGTTCTTTTATAAACCTTAAATCTTCTTTTAAGTTTTTTTTTCAAGAGAAAAAAGCGTAATTTCATTCATCATTTGAGATCAAAATTATATTTTGTAGGTTCACTGCAGCAGTATATTTAGCCAAGTCCTATAAAATATAGGTTCCTTTGATGAGACTTTTAAGTCTACTGTCAAAATTTCATAGTAATAAGCATTTCTGTTTTTCAAAAAGAAGTTCGTCCCATCGGACTATAATGTTGATTACAAATTCAGGGGATATTGCAGCTGCGGCATCAAAAAATATCAAAAATATATAGTCATGTAATATATATACAGAAAGAGTTTCAATCTATATAGGGCCTATGGTAGAATTCAAATATCTGTCCTTCCCTTTCTTCAATTATTTTCCAAGTGCCCATTTCCAAGAGGAGCCCTTCTTTGGATGCATGGTTTGCCTTTTGGTTGTTTTCCCTGTACAAATGTTGGCAGGAGAAGAAATCAAATGTTTGTATGACTACCTCAATGAAATGTAGAATATTTGCAAGTCTAACATTTCTGCATGCTTGAGTTTGATTGATCCAGTTAACAACATTCATAGAATCTCCATGAACTGTCAGCCTCTTAATACTCTTCTCTACAGCAAAAATAAGAAGCAATTTTAAACTCAGGATCTCTGCAAAGTTGTTCGTGCCCGCGCCCATCCCCATGGTTAAAGTGAAGTAATGTGAATTAGACAGAAATAGTACTGCCCCCCCATCGCAAAGGTCATTTTGCGCTACGCCGTCGAAGAAACCCCAAGGATAGGACTTGTCCAGCTCCAGTTCCAGAGTTCTTCTCTGATTTTCAACCCTGATATACTCAGGAAGTGCTTTGTAAATGCCCACCGAATGAGCACTGATTATTTCAGGGACAGAGGTTTTTTCTTGGAAAATAGCTCCATTCCTTGCCAACCATATTCCCCAGATGACAAGCAGAGGTAACGATTTAATTTTCTTATGAGGAACTTGTCTCCACCAAGAATCCCACGCGCTAATAACAGAGTTGCCTCCCCATCTAAAATCCATTCCTATCAGGTTCATACATTCTTTCCAAACCGCAATCGAGAAAGGGCAAGTAATTAAAAGATGAGAGATCGATTCCTGTTCCATTTTGCACAAAACACACCAGCCGAGACCCTGAAAGTTTCTCTTCTGTAAAATATCCCAGGTCGGGACCCTATTATCTAAGGCACACCACATGAATAGTTTAGTTTTTGAGGGACTCTTTAGCTTCCAAAGGCATCTCCACCACCAAATCTCCTCCCTTTCCCCGACCTCAGTATTTAGTTTTAAATAGCCCGCCTTTGGAGTATAAACCCCTGCCGGATCCGAGTCCCGGATCAAGACATCATCCTGTTCTGATATCTGAATATGTGCCAATTGTAGTCCTCTGATATAGTTTTCATAGTAGACAATTTCGTGTTCACCCAGCCCCAGCATGTCAACACTTTTCCAGTGTTGTGTCCATGGATCCTCTGGTCTCTGGTCATCCAACTGATTTAGTGTGGAGATTCCCCTTAGTGCCAAGGCATTGATAACTGCAGCTGGCAGGATGTGGTATTTCTCACTCCCCATCCAAGGGTCCCTTCTAATTTGTACCTTTTCTCCATTACCGACATCCCATGTCAGACTTGATTCAATTAAAGAGAAGGATTTTACCACAGCTTTCCATATAACCGATCCTCCTGAATGTGACTTCCACGGCCTTCTAATCCAATCCTCAATGCTTTCATGTGGCAAATATTTCTGCTTGATAACACGAGTCCATAAATTTGTAGACTTGATCAACCTCCATCCTCCTTTTGCAGCCAGAGTTTGAGCAAACAAAAAGATGTTTTTAAGGCCCCATCCCCCAAGCCCCTTTGGAATGGCTATCCTCTTCCAGTTAACCCATGGAGTCACCTGTTCTTCCTTCTTACCACTCCAGAGAAATCTAAAGCAGATCCTCCTTATTTGTTCTAAGGTCCCTTTTGGAATCCAAGAAAGAGACATCCAGTATACTGGTATGCCTTCCAAAACAGCCTTAACTAGTACTAGCCTCCCAGCTCTCGACAGCCACCTATGGCTCCAAACTTGTAATATTTTCTCCACCTTGCCAATAATCCATCTCCAATCCTTTTTCAGGTATAAGTTTTCTTTTAAAGAGAAGCCCAGATATTTAATGCCCACATCAAGACCAGAGATGTTAAAAGGAAAAGTTTCAGTGAGTTCAAGCTCTTCTTCCGGTCGCAGCAGATTTGTGGTGAGTGTCAACTTTTCTGCATTTATTTCCATCCCCGTTGCTTTAGAGAAAAGGTCTAAAGTCTCCTTTAGAACCCGTGTATCCCTTTTATCTCCTGAACAGAAGATCAAAATATCATCTACAAAAAGCAGATGTGTAATATTTAACTGTTCACCTATATGGATTCCGGTGAAGCTACCCACCCTCTTTGCCTCAAGTATGGCCCTGCTTAGTCCTTCAGCCACCAGCAGAAAAGGTAGCGGGGAAAGAGGGAAACCTTGTCGAATTCCCCTTTCAACATGGAAAAAAGGTGATGCCGCCCCATTTATTAACACAGAGAAGGAGACAGTAGTTATACAAGACATGATCCATCTAATGAAATTTATGCCAAAGCCTAGATGGGTTAGAAGCAAGCGAAGATAGATCCAACTCACCTTATCAAAGGCCTTAGAGAGATCAATTTTCAGAATAGCCCCTTTTATACTCCTGCTCTTCAGACTGTGCAAGCCTTCCTGTGCCACTCCGACAGCCTCATGGATCTGGCGCCCTTCCAGAAACCCAAATTGCTCTGCTGAAATGTTCTCAGATAATACAATTTTTAATCGGCGAGCAATAACTTTCGAGACTATCTTATAGATACAATTGCATAAAGATATGGGTCTAAAGTCACTGAGAGAAACTGGATTGTCCTTCTTAGGTATGAGAGCTATGAAGGTTGAGTTGAAACTAGCAGGTAATCTTCCAGAAGTTCTAGTATCTTCTACCACCTTTAGAAGGTCCAAACCCAAGACCTCATAAAGAGCCAGGAAGAGTTCAACCGTCCACCCATCCGGACTAGGGCTTTTGTCTTTTTGGAAACTTCCCAAAACTTCCTTTAGTTCTTCTTCGGTCACTGGTGACATTAGGCGTCTATTATCCTCCTCCTCAGCAAAACATGGAAACATCTGAGCAACCCTGATAACTTCAGCAATGGAAGCCTATGTTGGTGCCTGAAACAAGGATTCAAAGTGATTCACTCCGCATATTGCTTTCCCTTCAAAATCAAAATGTTCTAATCCTTCGTCATCTTTCAGACACCAAATAGTATTAGCGGCCTTTCTTCCCCTAGCGAATGCATGAAATAATTTGGTATTCTCGTCTCCACACTCAAGCCAAATCGCTCGACTCTTGAGCCTCCAGGCTTCCTCCCTTTCCAACAAAATAGTGTTCCTTCTTTCCTCCAGTCTAATCAGAGTTTCTTTTGTTTCCATTGACAAAAACCCCCCTCCATCACCTTCATAAATCTGAACAAGTTCCCCCTCCACTTGCTTCAATTCTTCATCCTCCCTCAATTGCTTGGCAATAGCCCATTCCTTAACCGCCCCTTTTAACCATTTGATGTTTTCAGCAAATTGAAAGGCTACTGAACGTTCAATATTCTCATCATAGGACCTCCAGTGCTCCAAGAAGAGAGTTTTGAAGGAATCGTCTTGTAGCCAAGTTTTGAAATACTTCATAGAACTGAGCGGATTGTTAGGCCCTTTATTAAGCTCAAAGAAAATAGGAAAATGGTCAGAATTTCCCCCGCTTCCAACCCATTGCCTAACAAGGGGAAATCTGTCCACCAACTGGTTAGCCACCAGAAACCTGTCTAATCTTTTCGCCACCCTAGCTTCTCCACTCCTATTATTTCTCCAAGTAGGCTTCAACTTAATGGGCTCTATATCCAAGAGGTTTTTTTCAACCAACCTCTGAAGAAAGTACCCTGCCTGTGGATTCGCTTGGGCGTGGGGTCCCCAAATTTCATTCTGTCCCAAAGTAAAGTTTAGATCTCCTCCTACCACCACCGAGTCTCCTCCCAGATGGATATCCTGTAGTAAAGAGTCCCAGAAAGGTACTCGATTCACATAAGGTCCATAAACATTAATCACTGAGATGCAAGTGCCCAGATCCTCTGATAAGAGTTCCACTCCCAGAACTGATTCCATCCCCCAAGAGTTTACAAGCTTGGCTGCGCTTGATTTCCATCCCACTGCCAACCCCCCCGAGCAACCCCTTACATCCAGGGTCACGAAGGTCCATCCTGCCAGCCAGCTCTCCAGTCTATCCTTTATGATGTATCCTAAACCTAAAGTCTCTTGTAGCAAAATCACATCAGGGTGTTCAAGAGCAGTCACCCTTTTGAAGGCTAATTTCTTTTTGGGCCCAGCCAGACTCCGGCAATTGAAGGACATGATTTTCATATCCTAAAATTCTTTCGGGCATTCACCGCTCTAAGTGCCCTCTCAATAGAAAGTTGTTTCCCTTCCCGAAGATCATTCTTGGCCCTTGACTGGGCCTTAGAGATATTCAAAGTTCTGCCCCTACCCTTGCGCACAGGAATTGGGTCTTTCCCCAAACCCCCACCAGCCTTATTTTTACAAGAACGAAGGAAGTACCCCGAGTCTGAATCCTCAAGAGATGAATAATCAGGGTCCTCCTCCCTCTTTCCAGGATCAGGATCAAGGATGATCGGGGGATCAACTGTCTTGATGTAGTTGTCAGAGTGAGGGTTTAGTGAAGGTTCTGAGGAGTCTTTTACCAGAGAGGCTGAAACCCCAGCCCGGTCTTCCACCAAGGTTAAAGTGCCAATTTCAGATGGGCCCGATAAGGTTAAATTTTTTATCCCCTCCACCCAATTGAGACCAACCAAATTACACTGATTCAATAATAAATTTATAGAGGGAGAGAAGGAAAAAGTAGAAATACCCGGGAAAGAAGGCCCCGGAGGATCATCCGCTTCCATAGGAATTGTGATCGCTTCTTCGACTGTTGGGACAGGTTCAGTTACGTTACAGGCCTCTGGTTCCCCCTTAGAAGCAAGACTAAGGGGATCTGAGTCCTCTGAGACCTTCTCATCCCATGGACCCTCTGACACCGGCGAGGGATCAGTGTCCTCCTGCGCAATTGGATCTCCTGCTGAAACCACCTTCTGTGCTTTTCTCTTTCCATTAATTACAGAGTGCATCGGGAGGCGACACTCCAAGATCGGGTGTCCATAAGTGTGGCACCTTCGGCATCGAAAAGGCACATTTTCATAGTCCAGAAGTTGTGAAATGATTTCAGGCCCCCAATCCAATTTGATGGTCTCAAATAGACCTTCTCTAATGTTCACCTCAACCAGGATGCGAGCCACCTGTTTGTAATGAGTTTCCAAAAATGAGAGGTCCACCTCCAAAAAAGTACCCAGAATGTCTCCGATCTTCCGGAAGTGATGAGGATCCTAGAAGTGTAGAGGCAATCCGGGTAGCCGAACCCAAATAAGAATCTTATCAATTCTCTCTCGAATGGCATCAAATAAAGGGTGCCAAGGTTTCAATAGCACCGGCGAGTGGTTCATATGCCATACCTTGTTCAGAATCAATCTCATATCCACCTCTGTCTTAAGAACCACCGCAAACCAGCCTCTGAGTAGCATGTCCACCTCCGGAACATATCCCAACAGTTCAGGCCATTTTTCTTCCACCTAATTCACCACCGTTCTACGGGCAAAGATCCTACCCACAACCGTCAGTTGTGACATTTCCAGGATCTTGTTCCAAGGAATATCATCACCTACAGCATAACATCCTTCCCCTTTGGATTTAACCCAGCTCTGTTTTCGCCTCTTTGCATGCCCTTTGGAATTCACCGCTCCCCCTGTCGTGACTCCATAAAACCCCTTCGGCAGCCCTGAGACGAAAATAGGGCTCGCACAGGCCCGATGCTCTGATACGCCCAGTGGTACCCTCAAGACCACCTCCGATCCTCCTCCCCCCACCCCACAGACAAGTTCCACCTGCCGAGCCACCCCTTCTTCCGCAACTAGGTCGAAGCTGCTCACACTTTCAAAACCCCCTTCCAAACCGTTCACCGGAAACCCCAGATTCCGGGAGAAGAAATCCCCTACAGCCATCCAGCTTTCACTGCCCAGCAGGTCCACCTGAAGCCCTTCACAACCCACTAATTCATCCAGCAGAGTTCTATTCAGGGAGAAGTTGAGAAAATCGGACGACGAAAAGTCTGGAACCGGTCTCACCACCCCAATACCGGTACCAGTTCCTTCTGGCCCCAGCCACAAGGGGTCCTCCAGCTCCTTCAACAAGCCTCCAACTAGCACCCCCCAAACTTCCTGTGCCTCCAAGTGGTCACTAGAGTAATCCACCAAGTCCAGGCCATCCATCCCTGCCATAACTGCCAAAACCCTAACAAAAAGAGACCATTTTGCAGCAAAAACCAAGCCGTTAACTGTCATATAAACCCTACCTAAAATTCCAGGCAGCAACAGCCCAAAGGAACATCCGTGAGGTAAAAGACGCTCTGCCTAAAACCAGGTCTATCATGATGATGGTGACAGGGGGTGGAACGGTCATAGTGACCCACCGCCCTGTCAAGTCTGACCCCTAATCTTCTTTTAAGTTACAGAGTTAGTAATGTTGTTTTAGTAACCCTAGTTCACATAAGTAAGCTAACTGGGTAATTTTTAACCTAATTTACTGTTTTACTAAGTTAAACCTAGTTTAGATAATTTACTGTTCCTATATTATCTATTTAGGATTACATACTAGGTTTATAATATGTAACTTTGCTAGTTTTACTGTATAAAATATTACATATACTAGTGTGTATTACTTACGCTTGTTCTTCTATCTTTATTTAGTTTATTTAAATACTTTAAGTAGATAACACAAATACAACTAAATTTCTATAAATAATTTACACAAAGTCCTGTAGAAAGTAACCATTAGCATCTGCATTCATATTTTATTGAATCTACTTATTTGAAAATAAATAAACCTACTGTACTAGAGTACTTCCTTGCAAAAGGTGAGGAAAAATACAGTTTAGGTAATTTTTCCTATCTATCAATTAACTTAGAAATTTATTTACTAATTTACCCTAATCTAGATAGTTACTAATTTTCATAGAATATATAATTCTCCTATTTATCCCTAATAGAAATAAAACAAAAAATATACTATATTACTGAAAAATTCTTGAACTTTACAGATACAGTGAATAATTTAAATAACTGAACTAAGAAAAACTTGGAAGTGTAGATGAGGTGAGAACATTAAGGAAGTTGTTCCTCCCAACCAACTCTTGGAGAAGAGCTGGACTGCGATTCTTAGGACCCCCGAGCTTGTCTCCTAGTCCTCCTGGTAGAAGTACTCGATGAGAGATGTAGTCTTGAAATCCTCTGCTACTCCACTGAGTGTTCAACAGTAACTCAGTTCTATTTACAGCAGTATGAACTTAGATTAGAATAGTTGCACTAGTTTAGGTCTTTAGCACTTATCCCCTCAAACTTACTTTAGCTAGTCCCCTTCATCGAATTCACATGTGCACTTCATTCACTCAGAATGATCACAAATCCAGAATCAGCAGCCTCAGTTGTCTTCAATGGGAAGTTTTTTTTAGCATGCGTAGGTCTTTTGGGTCAGTTTTTACTTAATGAGCCGCCTGCTCCTATTCCACTTTCTTGGGTAATCATGACCACAAAAATAGGGAAGTTGCCACCTGCAATAGCTAGAAGTAGTTTGAGGATGCTGCCACATGTCAATCTGCTCTCAACCCATCCTCCTCCACCAAGTGACCAGTAAACACTCATTTAATAGCTTCCCTAAGATGGTGTCTCATCTTTCATTAATTTATTGATAAAATATTCTGTGATACATTAAATTATCCTTGACCCCACTTGGTCATTAATTACAAACTTTAACATAAAATATAATATATTGTTCCTCAAAAACATAAAATTGTTTTGCAAATTAGGGCATGTGACATACACACCCCCTTAATTTATAACATTGTCCTCGATGTTATTTATTCTTTTTCTCAGAATTTCATTAAAATAGAATTGGATATGAATTTCGCATATGACTTTCCAATTCCCAGGTGGCTTCTTCTGGACTAAGGTGTTTCCATTGCACCTTCACTTGACCAATGGTGTGATTCCTAAGCGAGATCTCCCTCCTTTCGAGGATATAATCCGGTTCCACCAGAAAATCTCCTTCGGGCTCCACCTGCACATCATTCCAGTTAATAACATGAGTAGCATCATGTACATATTTTTTTAATACAAAACTATGGAAAACATTGTGAACCTTTAAGTTTGGCGGTAAAGCTAACTGATATGCTACATGTCCTATTCTGAACAGTATTTCAAAAGGTCCACAATATCAGGGTGCTAACTAGGCACAACTTCCTAACCTCAGAGAACTCTTTTTAGGTATCACCTTAATAAATAGATGTTCAGCTACCTGGAACTCCTTTTGAGTTCGTTTAAGATCTGCTTGACTTTTCTGTCGATCTTGCACAACTTTCAAGTTACCTTGCACCTGTTTTACAATTAACTCCATTTATTTTAATAATTCAGGTCCTAATACTAGCATGTCAACTAGATTACTCCATCAGATGAGGGTATTGCACTTCCTGCCATACAAAATTTCAAAAGGACTATATCTTGCTGAGGCTTGGTAGTCACTTATTGTAAGCAAATTCTACCAGGTGTAAGTAATCTTCCCATTTACTTGGCTATTCTTTTACATACATTCTGAGCAGATCCTCCAATACCTGATTTACTCTTTTAGTTTGTCCATCTGTTTGAGGATGGAAAGAGGTATTGAAGTTTAATGTAGTATTTAGTCCTTTAAACAAAGACTTCCAAAAGGTGCCCGTAAACTTAGGGTCTCTGTCTGAAACTATTACTTTCGGTATTCCATGTAAACAAAAAATTTGTTTTAAGAAAATATCAGCAATATTTGCAGCTTTATAAGTAGTTTTTACAGGTATAAAATGAGCTTCCTTGCTTAATTTATCAACAACTACCATTATGAGTCATTCAAGTTTTGATTTCTAGGTAGTCCTGTGATAAAATCAAGGCTGATTGTCTCCAACTTCCAGCTAGGAATAGATAATGGCTGAAGTAACCCAGCTAGATGTTGATGTTCAGTCTTTACTTGCTGACATTCAAAGCACTTAGCAATTTATTCTGCCAATTCATTTTTCATATTTGGCCAAAAATAATCCTTTCTTAGCATAGTTATAGTTTTCTGATAACTTGGATGCCTTTAATAAGGGGTCTTATGAATTCTGTTTAAAATCAACAATTTAATCTTAGGTACATTAGGTAAGTATAGTCTATCTTTATATAATAATAATATTTTTTCGTTCAAACTATACCGTGCACTTAAACTTTCAATTAAATTTTCTCTTACCCTTGCTTGTAATTTTCGATAATTTTCATCTTGTCCTATTCCTTCTTCTAGCTGTTCTTCTAACTTTATTTTAAGGTGTTGAATGTTGCTATAAAATTCAGTTTTGCATTTCTTCTTAAAGCATCAGCAACCTTATTTTCTTTTCCTTTAATATGTTGGATTTCAAAATCGTACTCGCTGGGGAAAGCTAGTGACCTAGCTTTCCTAGTGTTTAAGTTAGGTTGATCCAACAGGTATTTTAACTCTTTATTATCTATCATTAATATAAAATTTCTTCCAATTAAATGATGATGCCACGTTTTTAAGGCATGTATGACAACAGCCAATTCTAAGTCATAGTTCGCATAATTTTTCTCATGAATCTTCAGCTTCCTAGACTAATAAGCAATGACGTGTCCTTCCCAAGTTAAAACTCCACCTAAACCATCACTGCATGTGTCAGTACATACTATAAAATCTTTATTAGGGTCAACAATTCTTAAGATTGGTGTGGTGGTTAATAATTTTTTTAACTTTTAAAAACTATCTCCACACTTTTGAATCCACTCGAATTTCTTCCCTTTCTTCTGTAAAGAAGTTATGGGATTTGCAATTCTTGAAAACCCTTCGATAAATCTTCGATAATAGCCAGTAATCCCCACGAATGATCATACGTTAGTTACGTCTTTTGGGACTGGCCATTCTTCGATTGCCTTTATCTTTTCAGGGTCAACAAAAATTCCTGCAATAATATGCCTTAGTACCTTAATGATCTACCTAGAAGACATAAACATTGGCCTTGAGTTATGTTCTATGGTCTAACTTAGGTTAAAGTGATCAATATTGATCAAATAGGTGATTCTAGCTCATTAATTGTAGTTCAAGCACTCTAGTTTAAACATCCTGACATTTTAGACTATGCATTAATTGTAAACCAGTTCCAGCTTTCACTAGGAGCGCTAGTGTGTGTGAATGTGGTTTTTTTTAGTCTTCCTGGCATTTATTTACCTCCTAGATATTCCTCCACTCACCCATACACTCTCCCATGCTTTCCTTCCATCATTTATGAACCAGACATGCTTCTTACTTATTCCCACATGTTAACACATGGATTCGTGATAGTTTGATTAGGTTTGGGAGCCTATTGGTCAACCTAGGGGGTTTAAAGGTCAAATCCTAGTCTAACACTTGGATGCATTCACATGGAAACCAGGGGCTCATGAATTGTCTCCAATGTACTATAAATATGTATCATACATACCTACAAGGTGTGTTGTAATATCATGGTTAGATATTAGCACCTTTCACATGTGTTATTCCAACTAATTCAGTTTCTTCATTTCTCTATTGCATATTTTGTCAAACACTTTGATGGTGAAATTGTTCTAGCTCCTAGATCTACTTGAGAAGCAATTCTTACAAATAGTTTGCTCACTTGGCAAGAGGACAGACATGAATCTCGGCAAGAAGACGCAAAAGAGAGTTCGTTGGGGCAACTGCAATCGCAGACAAGAAGCAGTGTGGAGATTCTCTTATGTAATCTTGTTGTGTCTTAGGTTTTTGGGCGCAAATGGAGCTCTTTTAATACTCAAAATAGATAAAACCAATACCTTTAGTATTGATATTCTAAACCAATCAAATAAAAATAGTAATATATTATAGTAACACAAACACACACACACACACACACATATATAACAACTAGTAGCATAAAAATATAGTAGGAAAGAAAAAAACAATAACAATAGAAAAAAAAAACTTATTACATCTAATTTATTTTTTTAATATTTAAAAATACAAATAATTTGTAATTAATTAATATTATATATTTTAAAACAAAGTTTATTTGTACTAGACAACCATTTTTATGTTGATAGGCATTTAGATATCATTTCAGATTTTGTACTTGCTTGAGCCGATCAACAAGACTAAGTCAAGTGTAACAAGTATACAATAGGGATTCATTTCATGATCCTCGTATCTTGTTATGCTCAAATGAATCTTAATTAATATTTAAATAAGCTTTAGTTAAAGAGTAGTTAAAGAAATGGGTAACAATTTGTTTTGTTTTTCATATCAGTTTTTTTTTATTAAACAATATTTGTTTTGTGGTTAACTCTAACAATCTCGTATGTTGGTTGTTCCTATTGGAATTTTTTTATTTTGCAAAATCGGAATTTAACTTATGGTGATTTTGATGATTCAACGCCCTAAAAAACCCATAGGGCACCCAAAATTTTAAAACTAGACAACTAACCTGGAGTTTGAAAATTTATGACCAGATTTTTTCAAAATAGTGCTGAAAAAATCAACCTATTCCAACCCAAATCATCGAATTTTTAAACTACACTCTTTAAAATATAAAAACATAAAACAACTTACTTTATTTCAAAAATCTACTTTACAATTTTTTTATATTTAACCATGCATCTTTTTACATAACCATTCATCGCATATGCATACATATGCCTTTGTATTTGCTACCTTTTTATCCAAAAGAAAAATAGTTGTTCCTTAATATTCAAAATAGAATCAAAGGTAATTGTTACAATACTGTGATATCAAGATATAAATATAGACCAGATCAATAAGACAAATACATGACATGAGATAAAGGTAATAATCCAAAACAATCACCGAAAATATCACCAACTTTCTCCAATAAGACCATCCAAGCATGTCCAAAGAGATGACAGAAAGAACCTAGCCGGTTTATCCAAGGAGGCGCTATGGGGGAGAAACTAAAATACTTTCCATTCAGAGGAGATCAGAGTCATCCTCAATCATCCAATATGATCATCTAAAGGCTCATCCAACTCGTACTCAAAAGAAACATAACCAAAAGGTTAATGAGTATGAAAACAATTATCACATTTCTAAAAGAGTTGTAGCTTACCTTCCCCAATAATAACTTCTTCATTATATTCTATGAAGGAAAAGAGGCATGAAGCCATGGGCAGTTCCTCCTTAGATAAACTATCTTCCCTCTTATTGTGTTCCCTGAAGACATGCTGGAAGTCAAGGGAGAGAAAGGAGGTGTTCAAATCCATGATAATGTCACACCAACAATCCAGATCCAGAGTAGAGAGAGTTGTCGTATCGTTTTCCTAATTCATATGATGACAGAAGAGTCACCATAAACATGGAGTGTGGGAATGCCAATAGCAGTCACAATATATAATAATGCCCAGAGAGCTAACAATTCCTCTTTGGTGTTGGTGCTATACCCACATCCCATTTTGATACAAAAAAATGGGACTTGTTAATCAAAAGAAAGATACTTGCTCCTCCATTCTTCTTTGTTGCATCCCCGTCAAAAAATCCAAAAGGGTAGGGTAAGTCAGGAGCATTACCTACATTCCTAGATTTTCTTATTTTTTTACAGACCGCTGGAAAAGATATCACATGATCCAATATTCTATTTCAGAGGGGAATTATGTCTGGAGGCTTATCTTCGAATATTCAATTGTTGCGAGAAATCCATAAATTCCAAATAAAAAACATGGGTAGTTGGAGCAAATCCCGATACCGTTGGAACCATATCTCTAAGTTATCCAAGAGAGATGGACCATTCCAAACAAGAGATAGTTTATAATTCCTGCACATGTTATCAATAATAGCACGGGAGAATGGACACCAAATGAAGATATGATTCACCGATTCCTCATTTAACTTGCATAAGCAACATCTATTAGGACTAGACCAAACTTTTTTAATTAGGTTGTCCCAGGTATTTATACGGTTCTCAATGCACATCTAGATGAAACATTTAACTTTTAATGGCATATTATAGAACCATAATCGTGATTGAGTTTTAACAGGAGATATATGCAGAATAGAGGAAACAATAAGATCGTAAGACAAACTGATCGTGACCTCGCCATTTATTTTATTGTGCATCCAGAGTAAAGAGTCTTTAACATCTTTTAATCAGATACCCCCATGAGTTAGACCTTTTATAAAAACAATCCATTTTTCCTTCCAACTACCACCCATGTCCATATCCTCTACAATTAACCAATAGGATTGCAAATTTGATCCATCTCCATAATTACAGGCCTGGTTGAAAGTAGTAATGTCGTAATCACATAAATATTCCCTCAGCTCCTCCGAGAGAACATAGGAAGAATTATGTCCTGCAATAGGGTCTATTCCCAGTCTTATTGTTTTCCCATCTCTATTCTTCCAACTCAATTCCTTGGTGATCTAGGAGAGAGATCTTATGAAACCATTCCAGAAGAAGGAGGAGCCTTGAACAAAGAAATGTTGTTTACGCAACCAATCTTCAACAGATAGGTTTTTAACGTATTTATGGCGAATGATATGGTTCCAAGTTCTAGTGTCGTTCAATACCATCCAACATCTTTTCAATATGAGAGAAGTGAAGAACCAATCCATGTTTTTTATGTTCCATCCTCCATATTCATGGGGTTTAGAGATACTGCGCCATTCAACCAGGTGCATCTTATGTTTGCTACCCGAGTTTCCCCAAATAAACACAAACATGCAACGTCGAAGACTATTCAGAATAGTCTTGGGATTCCTAGCTAAAGCAAACCAGCAAACTGGTAAACCCGACAACAGAGACCTGAAGAGAATCAATCTTCCTCCAAGAGTTAGCATTCTATAAGACCAAATACTAGTTCTTTTCTCAAAAAAATTTATGATACACCTCCAATCATTTGTACCATAACCCAGTGGCTTAAGATGGTATCCAAGATACTTAAATCCTTCAATTAAGGGTTCCATTTTGAAGGGGAGGGTGGTAGATATGATATCCCTAATCTCCTCATTGACTTCATTGTACAGAAAAGATGACTTTTCCAAACTAATGCTCATGCCCGAAGGTGAGCAAAAGAGATGAAAAATGTCCTTGTAAACCTTTCGTTCTTCCAACGTCCCCAACCCAAACAGAATCACATCATCAACAAAGAGGATATGTGTTAATGCAAGGGTTTCAGAGACTTTAATCCCTTTGATCTTACCTTTCCTCTATCCATCATTAAAAGAATACTAAGACCTTCTATAACTAGTAAGAAGAGAGAGGTGATAGGGGGCAGCCCTGACGGATTCCATGATATGCAAAGAAGAATTTTGTCGAGGTGCCATTTATAAGAACTGAAAAATTTGAGGAGCTAACACATCCCATGATCTGGTTCACCTCATCCATAGGTAGACCAATTTGAAGAAGTACAAGCCTAAAAAATTTCCAATTCACCCTATCAAAATCTTTGACAAGGTCTAGTTTGAGAACCATTGCCTTCATCTTTTTCATTTTGATGGTGTGCAGAATTTCCTGTGTGATGCCCATAGGCTAAATAATATGTCTGTGTTTTAGGAAACCATTTTGTTGTGTTGAGATAGATTTGTCCAAAAAATGCTTTAGACGATTAGCTAAAATTTTGAAAAGAGTTTATATATTAGATTACACAGAGAGACAGGTTGAAAGTTTGCAAAAGTTTGTGGTTTATCATACTTTGGAATAAGAGTTAGGAAAATGGAATTAACAGAATTAATAACCTTTCCCTCCATATGTGGCTATTCAACAGCCCTTAGTAGGTCCATACCCACCAGATCAAAGAACTAGAGAAAAAATTCCACAGGGAACCCGTCAGGACCGGGGCTTCTGTCCATTTTGAAGCCTTTTAACTCTCCTTCAACTTCAGATAGTGAAATATCCGAAAGAAATATACCTGCTTCTTCCTCTTGAATATAGGAGGGAAAGAGATTGATAACCTTAAGTTGTTCAACAATACTATCATTTCCCTCATCTTTGAATAACTCCGAGAAGTGCTTTTCTCCCAACACTTTTAGTTGAGCCTTCTCTTCAATCAAATCTCCAACCTGAATCTGATGAGCCCAAATGGCTTTGGAATTTCTTCTTGCAGAAGAAAAACTGTGAAAAAAATTCGTGTTAGCATCCCCTTGACTAATCCAGTTGGATCTGCTCTTAAGTTTCCAAGTCAAGGCCTAAGCCTCATGTGCCAATACTCCTCCTTACGACATTTTAGTGATGCAAGATGCAAAGTTTCCATCTCAGTAAAAATACGCGAGGGTAGAGATGTAAGGAGGGAATGGATCTCCTTCTCAATTTCAGTAATGAGTTTTGTCATGTTGAGCACTTTCTTTTTTTCCCAATCTATCACAACACCTTTGAGTCTTTTGAGTTTGAAGTTCAGAATAGACATGCAATCTACAACAGGAAGAAAGGAATCAAGGGTCCAAGAGGAGATAACAATAGAGGAAAAATATTTCTCCAAAATCCAAGCACGATTGAACTTAAAGGGGTAGTGATGAGAGAAGGGGTTGACATCCCATTCCACGTAGACCAAGAAGTGGTATGAAATATCTGAGGGATGAGACCAAGTTCTGTAATGATAGAGGAGAGGAAGAAGAATATATGAGGCAATAAAACTATCCAGTCTTTTGTTGATTCCCTTGATCCCTCCACACCCGTTTCTTCAAGTAGGGCCATAATAGGGAGCAGCTAGGTCCATCATTTTGGTATTAGCCAGTAGTTGGTAGAAAAAGGCGTCTAAATAATCAACGCAGGATTTGTTACCCAGCATCTCAGCATCAGATAGGGTGAAATTTAGGTCTCTAGCAAGAATTAGATTAGGAAGTTCAAAAATACCCCCAATCACAGCATTGTTCCAAAAATCCTCCCTATTTGAATAAGGGCCATAATAGTTAAGGACAGAGAGCTCAAAGTTAATGCCCTTAAATTTGGCTTTGACCAGGATACCAGCACAAGTGATAGAGGCTTTGCAATGAGAAATTAAAGGATTCCAACCAGTTAATAGGCCTCTAGATAGGTCTAAGGAGTCAATGGCACATAAATCCTGACCAAATTTGATTTTAGAAAAAAGACGAAGTTCTTGATAATGGTCACACATAGTTTTATGTATGAGGATCATATCAGAATTTAATTCCAAGAACAACAACCTAAGGGAATTTTGTTTGGTAAGCCCCACAAAACCATGGATGTTCATAGTGAGAAGTTTCATGGGGAACCTGGACCAGTGGGTGACACTGCTCTAAGTACCCGAGAGGTTGACAGACTATGGGAGGTCGACGTTGCTTTGGCCTCTTCCTTGATTCTAATCGATAGAGGAGTATAATGTTCAGAAGTCCCCAAATCCCCCAAAGGTCTAGAAGGAGGTTTATTTTTTATGGATTTACGAATAGTGACATTTTCGAACCTAATCGAATCCAAGGGGAGTGTAGAGGGAGAGAGGGGGGTTTTGTCAGAAAAGATAGAGATGGATTTAAGAAGAGATGGACCAGTAAATGAAGGAGAGTCTCTTGGAATAACGGATGAAGGATCATCAGGTTCAGTAGATTCTCTTGAAAGGGGAGGAAAATCCTCACGGGTGAAGAGAGGGAAAATCAAGCTAGGCACCGAAGGAGTAGAAGAGAGGAGAACAGGAGAACTAGATCTAGAAGGTGTAAGAATCTCGGCATTAGCCGAGGAAAGGGATACAAGGGGATTTGAATATGGAGTTGTGTTCAAAGGCAAGGTGAAAGTTGGGGGAGCGACCAGAGGGAAGTTATTACTCTTCAACATAGAGCAACCCTTCCGAGTATCCATAGAGCAAGTCGTAAGAGACAATCTAACACAATTTTCTACATCTTCAATATAAAGTAATTCACCCTTTGTAAGATCACCATAGAGAGTGGGAGAAGATGAGCCATACATACCTACAAGTGACGGTGAAGCATTGATGTCTCCAGTAGGAGACTCATCTAGAGGAGAGTGTGAGGGTTGGAAATTCTTTTCAAAACCTCTAGGCCAAGATAAATTGTGCAAGAGAGAGGTGAGGGTGCTTCTGAGGTGACTAGTTTCATGGAAAAAAATGCATCGAAAGGGAATATTTAAGTAGTCAAGTCTTTGGCGGATGATCGTGTCATTGCAGACAATGTCAATATCCATAGGAAAGACGTTCGAAACATCCAATTCAACCAATACCTGAGCCATACGCTTATCAAAAATCAACTGAAAATCCTCCTCAACGGCCACGAAATGCCCGAGTGAGTTTGTGAGACCAATCAAGAATTCTCTGTTCCAAAGTGGAAAGGGGAGGGCTAGCAGAAGAACCCATAAGTGACATTTAACCACCCTCTCCCGAAGATGGTCGAAGCTGGAATGCCATCGACTCGAGACTAGAGACCCTTTTTGTATGGTCCACAGTGAGCCAAGGATTAGCACAATATCCTTTTCTTCTAGGAAGACGAAGACCAACCATTTATTTGCCAACAGGTTGATGGTCGAAATATAGTCGAAGAGCGGTTTCCAATGGAGAATAACCCACTCAGCCCAATCATTTTTGTTATTTGCTACCTTACAAACACATCGCAATTTATCTCTCCTTGTATGAAATATTTTATGAACACATACTTAAATACGTTCTTGAACATTATATTTGGGTAAAAAGTCGAGGATTGTCCTCTCAATGTAGAAATTCATTTTGTGAAAATTATCTTGATATCTTCTTGAAATTAGGGGCATGGATATGAACATTTATTAAGATGTAATTTTGTATGATAAAATTGATATTTTATTGAAAAATATGAGATCTTTATATATTATATATTTAAATATGTATATGAAAATTGTATGATAAAGTTTAATATGTGATTTTTTAAATTAATTTTTATATACGTAAGTATGTTTATATTTTATTAAATTATTTGAATAATTTTATTTTATTAATTTATATAAATAAAGATATGATTTTTTTTTAATTAAAAATTTCCCACATCCTACCTTAGAAAGTGGGTATATAACCTAGGGCAAAACCAACCTTAATGATGAATGGAACCACCTTAACCCTTACTCTAGTAATTAAACAAGTGAAATATGGTGATTTAACTTTCACAATTGTCAAATTGTCAACTACTATAGGGTTGACAAGAATAAAGTCCAAATATATTATAAAAAAAACATAAAAAATAACAAGCTATTAGTTTATGATATGCAAACTATTAAAATAATAATTACACGGATAAGTATTTATACCTTAGAATTTAGGGTAGACTAGCACCTCTATGCTTTTCTTATGATTTTATGGCCAAATTC
The DNA here is from genome assembly GCA_001517045.1 of Pseudotsuga menziesii. Lineage (NCBI taxonomy): Eukaryota > Viridiplantae > Streptophyta > Pinopsida > Pinales > Pinaceae > Pseudotsuga > Pseudotsuga menziesii. The sequence continues at coordinate 72,643 of LPNX010002460.1, forward strand.
AAAAAAAACAATTATAAAAGAAAATATATATATATAAAATAATAGGCACTAGCTATGGCATGGCCAAGTGATGATTAACTTGTGATCTATGGCTGTTCCGCCACAAGTTAATTGAATGTGCTAGTATATGATTTCTATATAAACTTTGGATAAAATAGATGATTAATCTTTTTCTTAACTATCAAATTCAAAATCTAAACTTCAAATTATGAAACTAAAATACTCTACATGTATAAACAACAATAATTACAACTATACATGAAAAACAAGTGACACGTAACTTATTTGAGGCTTTGTGGTTTGTCACTGTTTACCAACTATTGGGCTTAGGGCGGACCCGGGTTTTATACTTTTGTCTTTGCACCAAAAAAAGACCCACAGTGTTGGCTCTTTCGGCAACAACCTGCGAACAGGTTGCAGTCTCACCCGAAACAGCTATGGGGTGCCGCAGAATCATGTTTCTGCAAGCAGAAGAGGGATATTATTGTACCTTTAGCTTCTAACAAATGATAATCATTAAATGCAGAGCTTTGACATTCATTTATTTAGCTTCGTGGTTAGATAAACAAACAATGTCTTGCTTAACCTTTTACTGGGAATTCATAGCGAAGTTAGTATTTAGCAGTGATCTTATTTATCGGTTATATATTTATCAATGCATAAAGAACATAACAACAACACAAAAGAACCACGACACAAGATATAACATGGTTCACCTCTAGTTTAGGGGCTACGTCCACAGAACTGTGTTTTATTCAAATCATTACAAAAACCACAGTGCTGATCTGCGCACTCAGCTGCAGATCCTTTCAATTCTTCAAAGCTGCAGATCTTTGCGCACACAGCTGCAGATCTTCTTAATCACCCAAAACCCTCTGCGCACACAGCTGCAGAGGTCGTCCATGCACACATCTGGGACTTAACATTTCTTACAAAACAAGCCTTAGCTTCGCATCAATTCATCTTACATCAAAAGCCTAAACTGACTTCTTTACAAGAGTGCTTATTTATAGTGCACTTATTACAAAACCATAGGCTTAAACCATGGGCACCCCGAACCCTAAACCCTGGATTTAAACCATGGGTTTATTACAAAAAAAAAAACTTTTACTCAACCCCGACACCCCTAAGACTATTTTGAGTCGCAACTCCGCTTACAAGCTTCCACAAAAACCGCGGAGTTACGAAAATTAAGGACCGTTAAGGTGTGCGCCCCAACACCAACCATGAGTTAAATAGTGCTACTATATAATTTCTATATAATCTTAAATAATTTAAAATCTAAGCTTTAAAATACTTAATATCAAAAAAATATTTATAATGATATTTTTTTAATTTTTAGTTTTATATAGTATATTTCCTACACAGTGAGTTGCGGCCTTGCCCATGTTGTTAAGCAATTCATAGATTTTATTTATTTTTCTCTATAAGAACAATTTGAATTATTTAAAAGGAAATGAATTACAATTCAAATTATTAAACTGAATTGAATTTACATGCAAAATGGATTCTAATTTCTACAAGCAGAGGATTCAAAAGTAAGAATCATGACTGTATATATTTATTGAAATAAATAAGATTTCAAATTATTAAACTGAAATGAATTTACATAAAAAAAATGGATTTTCATAAAAAAAAAATGGATTATAATTTCTACATGCCGAGGATTTAAAAGCAAAAAACATGACAATATATATTTATGGAAAGGAAAACTGGAAGGACTAAATAAACAAAACCACATTATTTGGGGTTATATAATACCAAGTAAAACTAGGGAGAGTTATTTAGCACAGGATGGCATTATCAAGGAAGCTCAATTTTACTTATGAGCAATGTCTTATGAATTCAGTTTATTTATAGAGTATTATTTTAAAGATTTTTTTAAAATTAGATGAAACATTTATAACGATATATATATATTCAACATTGAGTTTTTAAAAATAGATTTACATCTTATTATTACATCTTTTAAGATGGATCTATGCTGATGTTATAAACAGTTAACAACTCAAGGTGCTATAAACAGATCAATTACATGTTCCTTACCCTCTATCAAAAGCAAAGGTTCACAAAATAGGTTAGAGCCGGAAGACAGCCTTGAATGACAAATGTGAAGCACCTATGGGGTAAAGAAATGAATGGAGTTTGAATCAGATTATGCAGAAGTTTCATAAAGTACACTCCATATGGACACCGAGTAATCCAGAAAAAAAGAATGCCTGTCAATGGCTTTTTTCCCATTTATAACATGTGTGGGGACATTGACAGTATTTCCCCTCTCTAATGTTGAACGGCAAGTGACGCAGCATCAGCTAAAAGATGAAGCCCTGGAAACAAGTCTTCAGGTTTGGCCTTCGTTTTCTCGATTTGGAAAAGGCTCTTGCTGATCTCAGAGACCAAGCACTGATCCTTCTTGGGTTTCTTCACAGCAGGTTGATTGTAAGGCCAATTAATGTAATTAGAATCCATATCCCTCATTTCCCCTCTCATACTTGGTGACTGCAACTGCATGCCCTCTGCAACCCCCTTAGAGATTGAAAAAGATGAAGAGGTCTCCACAGAGGGTTCCCTGTTGCACGCTGCATACTTACCAGAACTGTCTGTCATTTCGTCATCAGAGAACAACCGATTATGCGTAAGAGCTGCTTTCATGCCCCTTCTCCCTGCTCTCGATTTTGACAGTTGCTTCTTGTCATAAAAATTTGGATCTTCGACATAATTTTCATCCGCAATACCCAAAGGCCTTTGCAAGAACTGATCATCGGGGCCTGAATCACCGTGTGGATGATCTGATATCATATCTGAATAAGCCCCAGATAAAGACACATGCTGTCGAATTACTAATAATGGGGACTTAATTGAATCTCCATTCTCGAAGGGATCAGCCTCTGCAAATGAATTTGAATTTTGATCTGGCAAGCACATGTCTCTGCAATAGGCTCTGGACTTCAACGCATTTCCTTCAGAAGTTGTCAAAGATTTGCGGATGAGAGAATCATCGATGCATGGCTTTCCCTTCTGAATAATGTTTTGACAGGACCCATCCGCAAGAGAGCTGATTTTAACCACTGAAGATAATCCACCTGCCATAGACTGGATTTGCCTCATCGTGAGAAGCCTCTTGCGAGCTCTGCACCATTGCCAAATATGATCAGATTTCTCCTTTTGACCCTCTTCCATGAAACGCTAAGACGTCCTCCAGGACAAGAGACTCAAATAGGGGTACAAGGGCCGGGCGAGCGCTCAAATTGCACCAAGTGATAAAAGTTGGATCAGTTACAGACAATCTTACCTAAGGATAAATGGATCATAGCTATGGAGCACACCGGGGCCAACTAAAGAAAATTGTCAAAGCAAATCCTGATATGATCAAGAAGCCACTATTGCTTGCTTTTTTATAATTTCCAGATCAAAGTCCCTGTAGGATTCCAAATCACCAAACTGGCTAAGAAAATAGGTTTGATAAAAAGAAAAGGCCCTAAATTCATTAATCAAACAGATGACGCAACAAAATCTATTGATCGAATGATTGAAATGTGTCGATCCCAATTTCATAGAAAAAAATGTAAACCTACAAAAAAAACAGTCTCATCAGCAAATTCTTAAGAGGTTTGATAAAAAAATTGAATCAGATCACCGAATTGCCTAAGAAATAGGTTTGATAAGAAGGCCCTAAATTCATTAATAAAACTGATGCCACAACAAAATAAATTGATCGAATCATTGAAATGAGCTGATCTCAATTTCACAGGAAAAACATGTAAACTTACCAAAAAAGCAGGTGAGAGCAGGGAAGCAGCTTCATCAGCAAATTCTTAAGAGGTGGGAGTGGAAGCACTGAACAGATTACCCAAAACCACAATCGCATAGCAGAGATCCACTAGGGAAGATAATAGCAGAATCGCTATAAAAACAACAGCATAAATGGATAACAGCAGAGAGCGCTCCCAACATGCAAACCTTACAAGAAATCGCAGAATCGCTATACAAACAACAGCATAAATGGAAAACAGCAGAGAGCACTCCCAATCATTTAAACCCTACAAGAACTCGGAGAATTTGAGATTCTACTCAGAGTTTAACTCGGCGCTCCCATTCATTCAAACGCGAAAAGAAATCGGAGATTTGTTTGAGAAATCGGCGCTCCATATTATTTATTTAAAGCCATATAGATACTTTAGGTCATTTTGTGCTACTCGTTTAACAAGAGCCACATTGGTCAATGTCTGTTACTGTTACTGAGCTTGCAAAATAGAAAATGCAAAAGTTGCAAAGGAAAAGTTTGGAGCAATTGCAGCTTGCATTTGCATCTGCAAGTAGCATAAAGTCTAAAGCATGATGACAGACAAACCGTTTTTGATATTGCATTTGATTTTACTGAAAAATGCATTTATCATAGATAGACTTGGTAGCAATAGTCATTTACTCTATGAAATTGTCAATAGTAGGAGTATATGTTAAAAGTTTAAATTGTGTATGGCAGAAAAGGTAAATGGCTATAATTGCGAGTTATAGAAAAGTTTTTATGCAGATACAACATAAAACAATACATGTATTCTGGATATTTGATAGTTATAGATTGCTGTAAGTAAGTAAACATCTTTAAATGTCATATGAGTAGTTGTATAACAATTATTAGCACCACCACTTAATATATGGTTAGTGAATCTCTATATACAAGTTAAGTATTATTAGACAACAAATTAAGTAGCACTAAATTATACCTCAACTACCAGTCCACCTCAAATTATATGTTTGTTTATTTTTATATATATCTTACATTCTTCTAGTTATCTGCCATGAACTACCAGTTATACGCCCATCTTTTATATATATATATATATATATATATATANTATAAATAGGCACCTACATCTAATATTTTGCACATAGCAAGAAAAAAGAAGAAAGGCAATGGCTAGAGCAATGGGATAGTTTTGTAAGCATAGCCATTTTCTAAAATATGAAAAGCAAGAGCTAATTATGTCTCTGAAATACAAGTTGAAGATGGCATAGAACCATTCTTTTAAAAGATGAAGTGCATTGAGTACTTGTGGAAGATAAAAAAGTTGTTGCTCAAATAAAATTGCACGACACCATGTTTTTGAGCTTTAAAATAATTCAAAGTCCATTTGTTTGGTTTATCAAAATAAAACAAACAATCCAAAAAAAAATAACAAGTGCATGAAGCTCTAATTATTGCATTTCCATAGAATCATAGAATTATAAGCTAAAGAGCTCTAATAATTGCATTGTTGATTGCAAAGATTTTATGTAGCTATTAGCATATGGGCATATTTTCTATTTCACATAATTGCAAGCACACTTATTGTATGAAGTAGGAAAATATTCAAATTATACAAGTGATGAAGATATACAAAAAGTTTCAATGCCACATAATTTCATTGTCTCATTACTGATATCAAAAACTTGGCAAATGTAAAGATTTCAATGGTTATACAAGATCTAAAACATTTAGCATCATAACATCATAACCATATACAAAAGGACCACTGAAAGAAATACAAGCACAACCACACAAAAGAACACAAACATTTATCCTGGGAAACCCTCATGGGGAAGACCCAAAGAATAAGACTCACGAGACCCTGAGAATAATCTTGCACTGCTTCCTCTCTCCCAAATGGATTGCTCATTCTCTCTCTAGCGCAATTGCTTGAGTGTTCTGCTTGTCCAAATGAGGGAGGCACCTCTCCTATTTATATTGATCAACTGAGAGGCCTAATAACACAACTGGGTTGACTTGCCTTGGAAGACTCAAAAATACGTTTTCATAATACTTTTGTGGGTACTACTGACCTGAGTCACAATAGAGGTTTTACCTCAATACTTTTCATGACCAATTACATCAATGACATCCCTAATCAGAGGAACAACATCTCCGGAAGGGGTAATAACAATAATAACACTTGAAAATAGAATATATTCTATAGTTACATTTCTTTAACACTCCCTCTTAACAAGGAAGGTATTCTATAACACCACAATACACTTGTACAACTTACTAGTGAATCTATATGTCATAGGAAGTTTTCACAACTACATCAACATTCTTCATCATCTGTGGAACATCATCATCACGGCCATCTAGTATCATCTCAATTATCTCTTCCATCATCATCATCTCTGCCATCATCTAGATCATCATCATCTTTGACATCATCTCAAGCATCATCATCCCTGGCATCATCTCTGCCATCATCTCGAGCATCATCATCTCTGCCATCATCTCGAGCATCACCTACACTATCAGTATATAAATACTGAGCTAAATCACCCACAACATAATTAAATGTTGGAACATCATCATCTGCAACTGAATGTAGGAACTCATCCGCAAGTGAATGCAGGACACTCTCCATAAGAGAGTACTATCATCCAGGACCATCCTCAACTAGTAAGTGCTAGGACCACTCTCAACAAGAGAGTGTTCTTGTCTGCAGGACCATTCTCAAAGAGGATACTGTCGTATGCAACTAAATGTAGATCTCATTTGCAACTGAATGCAGGACCACTCAACATATGAGAGTACTGTCATCTGCAGGACCATCCTCAACTGGTAAGAGCTAATACCACTCTCAACAAGAGAGTGTTCTTGTCTAAAAGACCATCCTACAAATGAATGCAGGATCACTCTCCATAAGAGAGTACTATCGTCTGCAAGACCACCCTCAGCTGGTAAGGGCTAGGATCACCCTCACTTGGTAAGGGCTAGGACCACCCTTAGCCAGTAAGGGCTAGGACCACTCTCAACAAGAGAGTGTTCTTGTCTGCAAGACCATTCTACAAATGAATGGAGGACCACTCTCCATAAGAGAGTATTATCATCTGCAGGACCATCCCCAGCTGGTAAGGGATATGACCACTCTCAACAAGAGAGTGTTCTTGTCTGCAAGACCATCCTACAAATGAATGTAAGATCACTTGCCATAAGAGAGTAATATCATCTGCAGGACCATCCTTAGCAGGTAAGGGCTAGGACCACTCTCAACAGGAGAGTGTTCTTGTCTATAGAACCGCATCTGGTTGGGATCTTCCTATTTGAAGATATGACCAACCTTCCTGGGATCTTCCTTCTGAGGATGCCACCAATCATGTTGGGATCTACCCTTGGTGATACTACTAGTCATACTGGGATTCATCCTCAGTGATGTCACCAACCATATTTGGATATTCCCATGAAGATACGACCAGTCTCTCTATACAGTGACTAGACCATCGAGGCTCGTCATTCTTTTCTTGTACATCCAGCATACTAGAAAACTCGACTAGATTGAGTCTGTACTGGAATACTATTATCATCTCATTATCTTATCATCACTCCCTCTTTCTGGGGAGGTCCTTTTGGACTACACCAAGCTTGTCTCGAAAGTGTTTAAACTTTACACAAGACAAAGGCTTAGTCATCACATCAACAACATGTTCCTCTATAGGAACATACTGTAGCTTTATAGCTCCTCTTTGCACCATATCCCGGGCTTTATGAAACACTAGATTCTATGTTAGTTTGATGCAACTCTGGTTGTCACAATAAATATTTGTTGCATTTATCTTGACAATCCCACCAATAGTTTGAGAAGCCATACCACTTCGCTACAAGCTAAACATGCTACAATGTACTTAGCCTCTTTCTTCTAAGCCATGATACCATACCCAATCCCAATAATCCTGAGGTGCTTCCTCTTTGCATCTACAATGAGTTCATCTTGTTAGGTCATCGACATATTCCAGTCCTTCGTATTTAACCCTAAAGTAAAGGTTGGAACTCAAATTACTCTTGGTAAAGCCTTAGTCCATCAGGAAGTTTTCCATATTGTCATATCATGTCGAACTCAGAGATATTCTACAGTCACTCCCTCTAAAGTCGAGCATCATCCTCCCTCTGCATTTTTACTCCATGTATCGAAACATTCTATACTGGAGTGATAGGTAGCATCCTTTTCTACTGATATTCTATGTATCCATCTTGGGTCACTAGATACCAAGATCCTTTATCTTGAACCTTGTTTAAAATTTCCTCTTACACCCATCTATGAGCTTGTCGTCCTCTATAGGCTTCCATCTTCAACCTTGTAGAAAAGGTTAAGGTATTAATCACTCTAGGTGATCTTCAAGCTCCTCATGTGCTTATCCATGGGTGCCTTCTGAGAGCTCATACAAATCCTTTTGTGCATATGTGGTTCTCTACTCGATATACACTTCTACTTCACTAGAGAAGTGTGTTTCGCCAATCGAGTATGTCATGCCATAGTCTACTCCCTCTTTCTAAGAGAAACCACGAACCTTGCTGTGTATCCCTCGATGTTGTCATCTGCTACATACTTGATCTTGTATATCCACACTTAAGACACTACGAACTTCCCTTCAGGTCTTGAAATCGCATCCTATACAGAATTCCCCATGATCAATTGGTACTCTTTGATCATAACTTCTTCCACTTCACCTTGGCTACTTCTTCATATATGGAAGGGTCTGCATCAATGATGTCACTCAATTGTGCCACATAACTAGAGTGCATATGAGGCCTCTTACTTTAGTTGGAAGTCCCTTCATAATTTTCTTCATCTTGAGTTATCTCTCATGCCCAAGGTGGTCTTCATCTCTTGAGGTGGATATGCCACTCTCTTTATGTCATATCATGATTCTTATATTCTTATAAATCTCTTTCTTTCGCCACAGTGTTTCTGAACCTGGGAGCTTCCGGTTCATCTTCATGTATGTTTATTGGATCGTATATTCTAGCTGAACTTTCATCACTTGTTCTTCGGAACAAGTCTCATCCTTCTTTTCTTATAGGTGATTGTACATGATCTTTCCTACAAGACAAATACATCAGTAGCATGGTTAGAAACATTTCATAAGGCATATTCATAATGACAAATTCTTATGCATAAATATATAATCATGCAACTATTTTAGCCAATACAACATTCATCCATATCCCATATAAATACGGAAGATTTATAGATGCCTTCCATTTCTACCATAACATTATTGAGATTGTGCACTAATATCAATATGACAACAAAGATGTTTCATTCTAGATAAGTAGAAATTGAATGTTGTATAGAAACATAGGCCACTTACCCATCATACGCATATTAGTAGTATATTGTTCATTAATGCAAACATTCTATCATGCATAAAACATTTCCTTGAACATAGATATGTACACAACTAAAAAATGTCATTTAAGCAACTAGATATATAGGAAAGGACAATTCAAATACTTATCTTTATTTGTTTGGCGGGTGGACTCCTTCTTGATAAGAATAACTGGAGCCTTCTACTTCATCGGGGAACCTATCTTTGTTTGTTTGGTGGGTGGACTCCTTCTTGATCCTTATGTTCTGGAGCCTTCTACTTCATCATTTGATTATGGGAACCTGTTTTGTTTGTTTGGTGGGTGGACTCCTTCTTGATCCTTATGTCCTGGATCCTTCTACTTCATCATCTGATTATGGGAATCTTTCTTTGTTTGTTTGGTGGGTGGACCTTCTTCATCCTTATGTCCTTGCAAAAACAACTGGAGCCTTCCACTTCCTCATCCGATTCTAGGAACCCATGTACTAGTTCTGTGTGTCACTAACTTCATTCCTTCTTATCCAAATATTGAAATGGATAAGAGTATGATCTTTGTTTTCACCAGTAGGATTCATATACCTCATCACTTGAGGAATCTTCCTTTTCTTCTCGAAATATTTTATTATTTGGTTCATCATCTTCAACAGTGTGAGGATTATTTCTTTTCTTATTTGACTTCTTGTTGAAGGAGCCTCTATTTCTAGGACAATCTCTAGAGTAGTGTCCCTTCTCATCACAAGTGTAGTATCGAATGTTGTAATGTTTCCTTTTGTTTTTTTTGTGATGATGGTCCTCCTTGTTTCTATGATTTCTTCTGGAGTGAACTGTGAGAGCTTGATCTACAGTTGCTCCCATCTTCTCTTGTCATGAGTCAATCTTCTTCTTGTGTGCATTCTCCCCATAGTCTGCTGAAAGAGATTAGCTTCCTTCTTGCACATATTCCTTGAATTAATGAATCCCATGATCTTGGGAGGCCATTCAAGGTTTTAATTTATGCTTCTGCTTATTCGACATTGTCTCCAATGGCTTCTAGTTTCTCCTTGTTCTAATAGATTCTTGTGAAGTAAGATTGAATGATTTCTGACATTTTCATATTTACATCCTTTAGTTACGTTCTCAATATCATCTTCTTATTGATGTTCTTTCCTTCATACAAGCTAGCCATTGCATCAAATGTATCCTTCAGATTATTCAAGGATGATACATGTGAGATCCAATGGAGACGAAAATAATCCTCTTGGATTTGACTAAGTCCTTCTTGTGCCTTTTCTTCATCTCCCTCTGGATCCGCAACTTCTTCTCCAAGTCATGATTCTTCAAGTATGAGAAGCACTCTATACTTCCATGGTCAAGAGTTCTCAGCTCCTTCAAGCTTGTCCCCAAGCTTGGTATTGTTTGTCATCATGATAAAATTGAGAACCTCAAATGGAAATAGAGAGGATAGAACTTACCAATGATATTGCTTCAAGTTGATGCTTGCTTGAAATATTTTCTGGAATATTGCTTCTCGTGGACATAGGGTTTGATATAGAAACCCTAATTTTTCAACTTAGTTATATTTCATATATGATTGGATAGAAAGATGCGCCTCTTCAAGGCGAGCTGAGACACATACTCATTTTCCCAAAATTGTGGACAGAACTTCAAAATATATGATGCCCTAATTTTTCCCGACAAGAGTGTTATGTAAAAATTCAAGATTTACAGAATGAGACACTTCTTCCATAGACATATTCTCCCTCCTAATGTGAGTTTTAAAGTCCTCCTTTTTCAACTGATCGGTGGAGGGAAGTGCCCAGAATAGGAAGCCCTAGTTTTCTCCAATTTCTTCTATAGAATCATCTGATATTGATTATATTGTATCTCCTAAATTATTGATCCTTTGGGTCTAAAAATTAGTATTGAGATAACTTGATATGTATTCTTACCAACCCCATAGGTTAGAGAATAATTTGATTCATTGGGTGGGACTTATGCGAAGTTCCCCAAGGTGACCTTTTTGAGGATTGTTCAACATAGAGAACTTGTACAACCTACAACGTGTCACCGTTTCATCTTCGAGGTCTGAAAATATGACCACAAAAAATACATTATATGCCCTATTTTCAAAATCTTGTTAAATTTTTTTGGACCTTCCTAACTAGAGATATAGAAATTATCCCTATGTCTCATGTTTGAGACTAAATTTTGGAGGAGGGTGGAACCCTGATTTGGAGGAATCATATCTCCTAAAGAATAGTGAATATGTGGATGAAATTATCACACAAGGTACAAAAATATTTCATATTTGTCCTCTCAAATTTTCAGCTCCCAAGCCTTCTCCAATCTCAAGTTATTGTGAAAGTCCCAAGCTGACTAGATTTTGTCTTTTAGGGGTTTTCAAGCATGAACCCTAATCTTCAATAGTTGCAGTTGTAGCAGTGTTTTGGCTGCACAAAGTCTTCTTTCAGGGTGGCTCTGATACCATGTTAAGATTTCAATGGTTATACAACATCTAAAACATTTATCATCATAACATCATAACCATATAAAAAAGGATCACTGAAAGAAAGCCAAGCACAACCACACAAAAGAACACAAAGATTTATCCTGGGAAACCCTCATGGGGAGGAAAACCCAAAAAAACTTCCTCGATATAGAATTCGACCAAGTATAGTGTATGGCCTAAAGAATAAGACTCATGAGACCCCAAGAATAATCATGCTCTGCTTCCTCTCCCTAAGATGGATTGCTCCTTCTCTATCTAGCACAACTGCATGAGTGTCCTGCTTGTCCAAATGAGTGAGGTGCCTCTCCTATTTATATTGATCAAATGAGAAGCCTAATAACCCAACTAGTATGAATTATCCTTGCTTACAGGGCCTAATTTCCTTGGAAGACTCAAAATTACATTTTTATAATACTTTTGTGGGTACTACTGACCCGACTTACAATGCAGGTTTTACCTCAATACTTTACATGACCAATTACATCAATGACATCCCTAATTAGAGGAACAACATCTCCGAAAGGGGTAATAACAATATTAATACAAAATATAATATCTTTTACATTTACATTTATTTAACAACAAATAACTGATTTAATTAGCATAAAGTTGAAAGCATGATGGAAGAGAAATTGTTTTTGATATTGCATTTGATTTCACTGATAACAACAACATATACCTGAGTTTGAACTATGCACCAATATCTATAATAAGAATTATATATAATATAAATATATATACATATATACATACATACACACACACACACACACACACACACACACACACACACACACACACACATATATATATATATATATATATGTTACAACTGATTTTACCACACATGGTTGATCACACTTTTATGGCCTTCCCTGTCCCTCTACAGACTCCTTGGACCCCATGGACTATTTTTGTACCTTTGATGTTTCCAAGATCATCCATAAAAACACCCATTATTGGTTGTACGCGACTTTTAATCACTTTCTCGCGTATATATGCAGATATTACCCTTAAACCCGCATACATCGAGATGTGTGCAAAAGGCCAAATGTTTTTGGAGTTTTCCTTGATGTGGATCCGAGTCACTTGTCTCTTGGCCTTCCATATGCCTCGAGATCGCTCGAATTTGACCTTCCATTACCCCATTGAAGCACTATATAAGGAACCCTTTGGATACATTGAAGAAGGGGAATTGAAGAGCAAGAAAACTATAGTCCATTGTTGTCGTAGCTTGCTTATACTTGAGTCTGCATCCCTTTGTCCCTTGGAGCACTTTGTGTTCTTCCCAAGCTTGAATTTTCTTATGAGCTTGCTATCGAGAGATGGAGGATTGAGGTGGTGGAGGCCTAGGTGGAGGACTCAGTTTCTCTGGTTTGCAGACGTGCTGACAGAGGTTATCACTTATGTGATCTCTGATTTACTTAATAGAAATATCTTTTCCTGTCCAATGATATGCATTTAAATGAATATTGAATCCATGGATGTGTTTAATTTCTTATGTATCAT
>LPNX010002464.1:4451-54923 GCA_001517045.1 Pseudotsuga menziesii
TAAAGTGGGATCCCAAAAGTAGCTCCTATAAAAAGCTAAAAGCAGAACTCAAACCTAACCCCAACTCAATATATGAATTTGAGGTTATGTTTTAGGTAAAAATAGATTCTACATTATACTTTTTTGTTGTAACATTGATGATTTGAGCTACATTACCTTCATGCAGCTTATTTTAAGATTGATGGTTTGATATTTATCTCTTACATTGTCTCTTTCTTGTATTTGATAGGAAATGACGCTGGAATTTGAGAAAGCTAGGCCAAGGAGCTATCTCTTCACATAGATAGTTTCCTAACATTAAATGATAAATAACTAATTTGACAACACTTTCACTAAGAAAGAATGGGCTCATTCAAGTATATGAAACCATGTTGGTGTTTAGCACAAATATCTTGACAAATTTTTATGGTTTGTTTATTGCTTTTGTTTAAAGCATTTTGTCGATTTTTGAAGTTTGTGTGTATTTTGGTTAAATATTGTGTTAATTCCTTTGAATGATTTTAGTTCTCATTCGATGCTTGATTTAACCCTTTGTTGTATCTTGAATCAAGGTTGGTTTTAGGATTTGAGAAAAGATTATTTTATTAACTTTTAGTTGCATGAATTAATTTTCTTCAATTTTTCAATTCGTTTACGTTGATTGTATATTTTCTTTGTAAATACTTATCGTTATTCAAAAAAATAAACGAGCTCTACATATCTAAGCGAAGAGAAAAATGGTCTATGGACTAGGTTCCTATACATTGATTGTAGGATACCTATCGGCACAAGACCAACATTCATCTAATGCAATAATCAATTGGCATAATTACAATGCATAATTGTATTAGCCTCCATGACCATAGTTGGCTAGTGGAGGCCAAGATCGAGCATAATGTATGATTCTATGAGTTTATTAGTTTGTCAAGATTCAGGTCCCCACATGTCCGTTGGACCATTAAGGGACGAGATAACAAGTGGAGTCCCCACTTGCCCTAAATCTAGTCAGTGTAGTTGTGTTTCACTGACACCTTCCTGTTGTGACTTGTGAGTCTACGTGTTATGTTGTTGATAATGCGATTCATGTTATTTGACTAATGTAGTTATTCTTTTATTTTGAAAATATTCTATAAATCAATGAAAGATTCACTAGATTTTACAATTTTTTATAATGAAGTTAAATATTCTCCAAGTTTTTACAACATTATATAATAAAATGAAAGATTCGCGACGATTTTACAACATTATATAATAAAATGAAAAATTCGCCAAGATTTTACAAGATTATATAATAAAATGAAAGATTCGCCAAAATTTTACAACATTATATAATAAAATGAAAGATTCGCCAAATTTTTTATATATACATATTATATTATTGATAAAATCGCCTTCAAATTTTCCTATATATCGGAGAGATTCGCCCAATTTTTATACATATAAATTTAGGGGGGGTTCTTAAAATCATCCCTGTTTCCAAGTACAGTGTGTAGCTTGAATATTTAATGAAGAATTTTTTTTTCCCCGGGAGTATGATGCAGGAGCATCCAGCTTAGACTTCGTTGACTGATGATTCAACTTGCCATGTAATCACTTCTAGAAGGATTGAATTGTTGTTAGACAGGTAGGGTTAGTTTTAATTTGTAATAAGTGGCGATATGCCCTTGTTCTCCTTGATCCCTATGTGGAATTCATCAAGGATCAATCTTTGTTGATAGGGTTTTCTTTTATTAGGTTCTCAGATCCAACTTAGTCAGATCTTACAGGTTTATTTATTGTTATAAAACATTGAATGAACGTGTTAGAAAAGCATGGGTGAGGCATGCACAGAAGAGTGGAGGAGGAGTGATCAAATAAGAGTTCTCTATGTGTAATTGAATTTCCGTTAAGTTGAATAAAGAATAGAGGATCAGACTCTGCGTGTGCTTTAATGGACTCCATATCTTGATATAGCTCTGTGAAAACATAATTCATCTTGTATTCACTCCTTGTAACTCTGTGTATGATCTCTGTGGTTTCCTATTTCCTAATTTCCGAATCACGGAAGAAATTGATCCTCTCAGTGATCAATTTGGAGAAATCATGAAGACAAATCTTGGAGAAGATTGGATGGAGGGGAACCATCTTGATGAATATCGACGGTCACAATTGATTCCTACAATAAAGGGAGAAAATCCACAAAATTCGATCATCATCCTTACTTCAAAACATTTCAACGGCTGAGGGAAAATCCGAAGTAGATCGACGGTGGGGAAGAGTTGTTGTGCGAAAGCCGAAAGCCAGGAACGTAGAAAATCTTTTTTCAAAACATTAAAAATCCAAGTTCTGCTTCCCGAACCAGAAATTCGGAAGCGCAGAAGTGCGGGAACCTTAGTTTCGAAAGATTGGAAGGTCGAAGTTCCACTTTCTGAACCAGAAAGGCAGAAATGCGAAATTGGAAGGGCGGTAAATCCTCGTTTCGAAAAGTTGTCAAATGGAAATCCTCTAACCGAACCAGGAGTCAGAAGTGTCGAATCTGAAGCACGAAAGTGGAGCAATACTTATCTGCAGAAGTTGGTAATCCAATTTCCAATTTTCACTAGTGCGGAAAGGAGGAAACCCTAGTGTAGAAGGGAACCTGCGGAAACCTAGAATTTCACTGTGGAAGAAAGCTAGATAGTGTGGAAAGCTATTTAACGCAGAAATTTTGGCCTATTGATTTGGATTTCAAGGGTTTTGAAGCCTGAAGCAAATCAGAGCCATCAATACATATCAAACATCACCTAACATACACATGTAAACATTATCTACCATCATCTAACATATACACTTGACAGATTTAAACAACATCAAAAACACAAATCCAATAAAAATATCTAACGAAACACAAGCTACATTATCTAACACAACCAACATGCACACATCTAACTAACACAATCTAACATACACATCTATCAGCACACCTGGAAAACATATATAACTTGACCTGGCATACACATCAACATCAACATGAAAAATGTAGTGTGTATGTGTGTACACACACACAAACATGAAAAATACTATCAAAATAATGACACATGCCAAATATACATCTCGAGTCCTAAAACTATTATAATATATCTGGTCCACCTACAGAACTAGAGGCATCACTACCTCTGATAATAGATCCATAGGCATCGGTACCCCCACCAGCAAAAACATAAGTACCTTTATTAGGAGAAAAAGTAGACTGGAGATCAACATAGATTTCTCCATCAAGATTCATCTCACCTGCTACAACCATCATATCTAGAGTTTAGTTGAGTGGAGTTGGACATGGTGGAGTGGCTATTAGGATGACTCTATGGATCATAGATGGTGGTGTTTCGACTAGGGGTGGAGGAGTAAACAATGGTCGGTCATGATCATGGTGAGAAGAAGGAGGAGGAGGTGGAGCAAGACATGATGATGCTCCTGCATCATGGTGAGGAGGAATAGGTGGTGGTGGACAAGGATGTATATCGCCATCCTCATCAGATGGAGTAGACTAATCCTCCAGCCTACAAGCGTATAAAACCCTGGATAGGACAACTACATACTGCATCAATAATCTCATATCATGTGGAATCACAGTACATACCTCTGTCATCTCAGGGTCTTACATGATATCCAAGGCTCATACAGGTTGGACTCCTCATCGACCTAACAATGTGGCCAACCTGTTCACCGTGTCTTATCGATACCTATCATCTGGCCTACATCATTGGTTGGGTCTAGTTAATGAAGGAACATCAACCTCCTACATATCCTCATTAGGTTGTACAAGAGGAGGAACCACCCCATCAAATGTGTCAATATTTGCAAAACATATAGTACACAATAAATATAACTAAACAATTTCCCTAAACTATTAATAAAATGATTTAAAGAAAAATTTATAAGATTTTTCATTTGCATTATTTATGACAATAAAATGCAACTAGATTAATCTAAACATAATGCTAATATTGCCTCTCTCATCTAGTGGGTTATATTGGGTGAAAACTTTGTTGGGACATGATCTCCAGTCCAATCTCACATAGGGATATGGAAGAAGGTCTAATGCATGGTCCTCCTCATTGGCTAGCATTTCCAACACCTCTGTTGTGATCCTAGCTAGGAAATTGGACCAGCCCCTCTTGGGAATCATTTGTCCCCACATGTGCATATGCACCTTGGTCAATGGACTAGGATGGCAGTGGTGAAATGATGGCGTCATGGCCAGGATCCTCTCAAAAAACAAACAAACAAAAATTGAAGTAAAAGGGAAGTTGTCCCTCCCATCAAACACTACATGGAATCAATCCAGAGCAAAACAAAATAGTTTCAAAACAATGGTGAACCACGTAATGCATATAGGTGTTAGCACTAAATAATTTACTTAATATAAAAGAGGGAAACTAAGGTGTTTCCCATGACTGGTTAGGTGTGCAATGCTCGTAACCAATAGTGAGAGGAACCTAACCTCCTCTCCATCGAAAGCATTAATCTGGATTTTTCTGCAACAAACCTGAAAATCAATAGGATCAAGGATGTGGGAATTCATATAGCATTGAGAGTAAGCGAGTTGAATTTGCTACAACACCTACTAGGACATAAAGGAACTTGGGAAAATCCTCCCCTCTCCTAGATATCCCATTGATTAAATAAACATCCTCCTTAGTGGGATAGAACCACTGGTCGGGACCAATGCGAAATGCATGTCTCCCATGATCCCAATGATGGATCAACTACACCAATAAAGCAGCTTTCCCCTTGAGGGATGTAGGCTCTTGATAGAACTTTAGGAGGCCTACAACCATCAATAGGTCTTTTGTATGATCGGTGATAGGACGAGGGTACAAATTGCTCCCCTTCTCTCTTGCCTCCCTCTCATGCATGAAGTTGTATAGATCAACTTGTGCTTGTTGTTGTTGAGCTGTCTCTCATTGTTGACATCTCTAATACACATATAACATTGATCAATCTTGTAAATAGAAATAAAAAAACATTAAATGAGCATGATATTTATTAACATCAAATAATATTTTTTAACTCAAAATAAATTAATTTGATAAGCGATGTGCCCAAATTACAATCATGCATCATTCTAGGTGCTTTTGGAACCAAAGAGCATTGTGTACGATCACTTCAATACACAAGTGCAATGGTGATCATGGTAATATTTTCAACTATATTTTGTTTGCAAGTGCATCCAGCAATAGGAAGCACTGGTGCATTGTAGAGTCGTGATCGCATTGTGCAACGTGCGCACATCTTAATGAGTGCACCATAATAGGTGCATCTCTTTGTGTGTTTCATATTTATTAATGAAGTGCATCATGATAGGAGCATCTCTTTATGAGTTTTATAGTTTCTTAGGATTACGGTGCACCTGTTACACATCATCATATCATCTATTCGGTGCATTCTTTTGTGCAATGTGCATCGGTTAAAGTGTTGTTTTTTAAATGTTTAGTTTGGCAGTGCATCCATCAATACAAAGATTCGGTATGTTTAGGACACATCATTGCACTGATAGAGGTGTGCAGGTATTAATAGAGTACATGTAGTACGTGTAGTCCTTTTTAGGATTTGTAATTTTTTTTGGAATAATGGTGTGCATGTTATATGTTAGCGCACCATTTGTACAATGTGTTTGTTTTCAGAATGCGAATCAGTTAAGATTGTGTTTTGTTAATTTGGTTTAGTGGTGTGTTATACAGAATAGAGCACATTGTAGTGTGGTACAAATAGAAATTCACCATCTACAGTGCACCATGTAAATTTACAGGATGTACCAACATGCGAAGCATGCTAAATAGCTCGAACGCACCGCGCAATTTTTTTAATTTTTTTTTAATTGAAGGGAAAGTAAAGATTAATTTCAAATATTGATCGGTCAAAAAATCTAATTAGGAGGTCACATGGGCTTTACCTGGTCCCTTGTGTGTAGAGGAGGAATGGTAGTTGTTAGCATTGATTTGGTTTAGAAGTGAGAAGAGGGGCTTAAGCCCCAATAAGAGGCTTAAAACTTTGAAGCTTTGCTAATGTGACTGTGGGTGGTAGAATGGAGGAAAAATAAAGACTATCGTTTTCATTTTTCCCATGAAACCATGAGATAAAATTTTAAAAGTGGCTAAATGGATGAAAAAACATATGTGGTATATGTTGAACAAGTTTGACGGCTAATATCTTTCAAGTGGAGAGATCAACGGTGAGCAAGGAATTCGCTAGCAAGAGTTTCAAGGTGAAAGATCAAGTTCATGATTGGCAGAAAGGTTAACAGTGAGACTAGATCTACGGTGGAAATAAAGTGTAAGGAAGATCAACGATGGATATACAATCCGTTGGGAGAAGATGCACACCAGAAAGAGAGATAGGTGATCAACAAAAAATAAAGGTAAGGCTTAAAGAGCTAATATAATCAACGGCTCGGGATGGAGGGACAAGTAGATCAATGGCACTTAAGGAATCAACTAGAGGGATTGGTGTGTCAGGAGAAAAGGTTAGTGAGCAGCGGAATATAAAGGTAGAGGTTAAAGGGCATCTAAGATCGACGAGATAAGATGAATGGTGGATTATATCTATGGTTGAGATGAGTTCAGCTCCTCCAACATGCATCGGAAATGGAGGAAGCTCGACCCAGCATAATTTTTACCTCCTTCCATGTGGTGGGTGGAGAAGCATTCTACTGGGAAAAAAGTGGCAGGAAAAAACCACTCCTCCCAATCCCAAAACCACCAATGAGAGAATGTTATAAATAAAAAGGGCATGTGTTTGGGTTCATTTGTCTTTTGTGCATTGGAGAAGAATGTGACTCTACATGGAGGAAGCCAAGTTGGACAAATACCTTCCAACCACTAATCATCCAAGTACGCCACGTATTAACCTGCTAATTCTTATTTGAAAATGGAAGGCAGAGGGGAAATTGAAGCACAGGCCATGGAATTTCAGAAACTGGATGAAATATTCGAAGATAGGGATGGTGATTTTTTCAACACTATTTTTTCCTTTGGTCCAGTCCATGAGCTGAAAACTAAATTGCAAGCCTTTAAAGACCAAGGAACCGACCTGCACGATGTCTATCAATCCCAATTCCACCATTTTTTCCCTAATCAAACCCTAAATTTCTTCGACATTATTTCCTGGTGCGCGTCAAACTATTATTCCTATGAGAGAGTGATAATCGATGTTGTTAATACTAAAATACTTTGCCTTGTAAATTCCCTTGTTATTAGAGATTCCCTCGAGGTCCCAGCGTCATTTACCTTGAACCAGGAAGAATTTGTTGAGGAAAACCTAATTTAACAATTCATACTTGATTCCATTGAGGAGAAACAAATATTTTTCTCTAAATGTTTTAAAATTGATGTCCCCCCAAATCACCCTTTTCCCCTTGATATTATCCTATTTAATGAATAATCGCAACTGGTCATTTCCATGTTAAGTCAGTTTTTAGGTTTGGATGCAGATACATTTGTCCTAGAGTTGTTACTGAGTTTGTTGTTTAGAATGACTATGAGTCAGCCAGAGTCACAGTCCAGTCAATTTCCTCATCTTAAATATGATGAACTCCTGGCTAAGAGTATCCATTCTCATCTAGTGAATTTCCACACAACCAAGCATTTTAGATTTCATCCCTATTTGGATAGGATGTTTTTCTTCTTCAATGAGGAAAAACTGCAATTTCCAGAGATGATTCTTACTACAGAAATCCACAATAATGTCTTCAATTATATGAACCTTATAATGGTAGAGGTATACATAGTAATGTTTCAGAGTAAGATGCCTAGAGTTTTTCCAGAGATGCAGGAAACATTGCAGTTTGCTCCTGACGAAAGAATGGAAGACTGGTTTTTTTTCTGAAGGAACACACTATAATTAGGGTTTATGGTTTTGTCCATGAACCATATATCTTACAAGCATTCTTAACACCCAGGGTTTTTTCTTTGGAGTTCATTAGACAAAAGCTCATTATAGAAAATGAACACTTTATAAATTTTAGGAATGCTTATGATATTAAATTACCCTTGAAAGTTGGACCATTTATCATCAAAAATAAGGCTACACTCCCTGTGGTTGAAGGTCTTCTATAGGAAATGAATTTTAAGAAATATACTCCAGTTAATAATGACTTGCATCACATTATTTCTCAGAGCGGGCAATTGAATAAGAATAAAGAATATGAACATTAGAAGGTGGAGTGATCCGGATTTATGCAGGAACGCAACAGAATACACAAATAACAAAGATGCAGTGGAAATAACACTTCATTTCATTAATCAAAGAATTGAAACTTGTTTACATACAAAATGGAAATAAACTAGCTAGAGTGCTAGTACCCTATCTCTGAGAAGAGATGTGGCGGCTACATGCCTCTGAACTTTGTGTTACAATGAGGCTTGAAGGCCTATATATTATTGAGAAAAAATGGAAACCCTACACATCCAAAAACCTAACACTAGGAGGTGAAACGCCAGAAGTGGGCCCCGTTTGGTAACTTGGTACATCAATTTCCCGGGGTTGTAACTTTGGCATACTACCTCCGTTTGACGCACATGATATATCATTAGAAATATCTATTCAAGGACTACATTCATATGCATCAAACATTGAGCCCAAAATATACTCCTATTTACCTGATCGTTCGATGCCGAAAAAACGCCATTTAGGGCCTCAAAACAGATCCAGAAGTTTAGGACCCGAAAACTGCCAAAATTAGTAAATTGTGCTACAATTAAGGAAACTGGAAAACTAAAAGCAACAATGGTGGGGGTCCAAGTGGAATAGGTGGGTGGCCACTAATATCCTCCTGGATCATGGAGGGATTAGCTGAAATGGTTAACTAGATGGATTAACAATCAGAGATGGAGGATACAAAAACTCTACAGGTGAATCCATCTCCCATAGTGAAATCAACAGCAATGATAATTCCAACCCCAAGTAAAGTGGAAATAACTGGTAAAAGGACTCATTCAGAATTTATGGAGATTAAACATCAAGACTCATGGGCACCCAAAAGGAAAAAACTTGAATCAGAGGGAGAATTAGTTGAGATTGAAAGTAAGAAAAAGAAGGAAAAGGTCAAATGCCCAACATTTGGAATCCAAGAATATGAATTTTCAGAAGTACAGGAAGCATCCAGTGACAGATTCAAATATAGAAATGACCTATATGATAAATATAAGCAAGATAAGTATATTTCTTCAAAGAATCCTTGAATTTGTACTCAGAGGTCAGGAGTATTTCAAACAAAGTGGCTTCACTAGTTATTGTTAAAGATCATGCAATAAATACCTCGAATCTAGTAGTAGCTACTAGAAATAGAATTTTTGAGATGAAACTGAACTTGAAAGACATCTCAATACCTAATATGATCCATTTACATAAAAAAAAAAAAACTAGGGAATTCATTTATACTGACTTATTGAAATCTACTCGAAATATGTCAAAGTTGCAATCCACAGTATCTAAGATAGAAAATCAGTTGAGACAAGAAAAGGTGGAGAGAAAAGTACAACAGAAGCAGATAAAAAAGATTTAGGAGATCTATTGACTATGAATAGTGAGTTTGATAAAGGGCAAGTGACATAGAAAATTCTCGTTGAAAAGGAGACCACTATCCAGTTGCTACAAAAGAAATTGAAAATTCCAGCAACCTAGTTAATTTAGGCCTCTGAATTAACAGAGTTAGAAAAAGAAAAAGATTGCCATCTCAGGAACTGAATGACTACATATCCAAATTATTGAAGCTTATTGGAGCACAAAATCAATGGGAAAAGGAAAAAGGTTTCCTTAGTACAACAATAGATGTTTTAAATGAGAACAGATGATTTTGGAGAGAGAAATAGAAGACAAAAATAAGAGAGAGGCAACACAACTAGCACATCCAAGTACAAAAACAAATATTGAGGTCATTGTACAGGCCATGTCACAAGTTAGCCTAAGAGACAAGGAGATAATGGGTTTAAAGAATCAAAATCAGAACTTGGTTGATGCAGTAAAAAAGAAAGAGAAAGATAGGAAACTATTAGAGAATAAAAATAAAGAGTTTATGGACAAAAATGAAAATTTGGTGAAGCGTCTATCGGGGCAGTTACCAGTCCAGGGAGCCAGACAGATCCTTTGGGATATGATAATTTCAAAGGCTATCAGGATCAGACCATATTTAAATTATATTCAATATAAGGAAATGGTGATTAATGCATCCAGACAAAGTTGTACAGCTATGAAGGAAGCTTTGAATAGAAAACCAGTAGACACAACCAGAAACACAATATATTTCCTCAACACTCTGTCTAAAGAGGAATTAAGAATAATGGTAATCAAGGATAGGATTGCATTCATCACTTGGGCTAGAAAGGTTGTAAAAAAGTGCCAGCATATTGAAACTGTTCAAGCAAAGATTGATATAATGTTGCATCATGTGAAAACCTTTAAAATCTCATTTATGTCACTATTTCAAAAAGGGTTTCCTTCTTTTTGGGAAGAAGATGGCAGACATGTTAATATCAAGCATTATTGGTTAAATCCATATTAGATCACAAAAAAAATTTGAGTACATGACTCAATCCTTGTCTAGTAAAGTTATAATTGACAAGTTGGAAATGGACTTTGAGCTAGTAAATACATTCAGAACAGTTGGTGCTCAGCTACCACCTATCTCTTATGTGGACCATGTGGAGTTAAGAGTACTAGAAAAGGAGATGGAAAGTCTAGAGTTTCCATCTAAAGAGCAATGAAAGACTATAGAAAATATTGGAAAGATGACATACAAATTACATCAATCAAGAAATTCATCTTAACGCCTGGGCCATGTTGATGACAAGTATTATTTAGAATAAGTTAATAAATTTTCAACTAATTTAAAGGTTTAGTTTGTTAGGAGTTAATTGGCAGATGTAATAAGGTAGTTACAAATGCCTATTTTTAGGATGTAGGTAGTTAGCAGCTCAAGGATAAATCTTGATGTATTTAAGCACCATTTTGTAATGTAATGAGGGTGGAACCCATGAGAAAGAGAGACATTTTGTAATAGAGTTTCAAGTTAATAAAGTTGCAGAGCCAAACAAGATTTTGTCAGAGAATCTTGTGTTGTTCTCATTACAATATGTACTTCCTTTCCTTATTGTGAATGTATTTCATGTTATCTTATTCATTTTTTTATCTTCCATGCTTGGATAAGTGTATTCTGAATCAAAATTCATATGTTTATGCTCTGGTTCTTTGATTTCAAGCATCCATAGACTTTTTCCTTTAAAGTTAATATTGGATTCATCTTTTGATGCCCATGTTAATGGACTATTCTTTTTTCTTCTTTACCACCATACAATCAACAAAGTGACTATAAAAGAATGATTATCCTTCCTCTATGAAGAAATTGTTTTGCAAAGCACTATCATTTAACCTTAATGTCTTCAAATATATGAACCTTATATTGGCATATATATACAGAGTAATGTTTCAGAGTAACTTGCCTAGAGATTTTCCATAGATGCAGGAAACATTGCAGTTTGTCCTTATACTAGAAGAATTGGAGATTGGTTTTTGCTTAAGGAACACATTATAATCAGGGTTTATGGTTTTGTCCATGAACAATATATCTTACTAGCATTCTTAACACATAGGGGTTTTGCTTTGTTGTTCATTAGACATAAGCTCATTGTAGAAAATGAACACTTTATAAATTTTAGGAAAGCTTTTGAGATTAAATTTCTCTTGAAAATTGGACCATTTATCATAAAAAAAAGTTGCGCTCCTTGTGGTTGAAGGTCTTCTGCAGGAAATGAATTTTAAGAAGGATGATCCAGTTAATTATGACCCACATCACATTGTTTCTCAAAGGAGGAATTTGAATAAGAAAAAGAATTGTTGTCTCATGAACTGAATGACTAAAAAGCCAAATTATTGAAGCTTATTAGAGAGCAAAATCAATGGGAAAAGGGAAAAGGTCTCCTTACTACAAACTTATAGATGTTTTAAATGAGAACCAGTTGATTTTGGAGAGGGAAAGAGAAGACAAAAATAAGAGAGAGGTAGCACGACTAGCACAGCCAAGTACATAAACAAATATTGAGGTCATTGTACAAGATATGTCACAAGTTAGCCAAAGAAACAAGGAGATAATGGGTTTAAAGAATCAAAATCATAACTTGGTTGTTGCAGTCAAAAAGAAAGAGAAAGAGAGGGGGGGTTAGTTTGTTAGGAGTTAATTGACAGATGTAATAAGGAAGTTACAAATGCCTATTTTTAGGATATAGGTAGCTAGCAACTCAAGGAGCAATCTTGATGTATTTAAGCACCATTTTTTAATGTAATGAGGGTTGGAACCTCTGAGAAAGAGAGACCTTTTGTAGTAGAGTTTCAAGTTAATAAGTTGCAGAGCCAAACAAGCTTTTGTCGGTGATTCTTGTGTTGTTCTTATTACAGTCTCTACTTCCTTTCCTTATTGTGAATGTATTTCATGTTATCATATTCATTTTTTTATCTTTCATGCTTGGATAAGTGTATTCTTAATCAGAATTCATATGTTTATGCTCTAGTTCTTTGATTTCAAGCATCCACAAACTTTTTCCTCTAAAGTTAATATTGGATTCATATTTTGGTGCCCATGTTAAAGGACTGTTCATTTTTCTTCTTTACCACCAAACAATCAACAAACTAACTGTAAAAGAATAATTAGCATGCCTCTGTGAAGAAATTTTTTTGCAAAGCACTATCATTTAACTTGTGATCTTGACTCCATGTCCAATGTTAGCCACTTGTTTCAGCCATTACATACAATCCTTAAAATTGTTTCTTTAAAGATATTTCTGGCCTTTGTGTGTATTTATTGAGAGATCCATCTCTGGTAGGAAAGAAGCCAGCTTTCCTCCTAAAGATTGTTTTTGTGGTTACCTTGGAATTATCCTCCTACAACCAAGGGTAAAATCCGAGTGATAACAGTAGCGATTTACACCAAATTTCAAAATTTTCCCACTTTTTTGCAAAATTCAAAATCCACTCAACAAACAATGGATCCCAATAATGCAGCCACATGGAGCAAGAATGCTAGGGCATAAGAGAAGGGGAGGTACGAAACCGGTGATCAAGGGGGTCAAAAGCACTATAGAGATGGTAAAAATAGTTTTTTCAATTCAGTAATCTTTTTAATAAACCTTGATGCCCTAGTGCACTGGATAGCTAAACACATCGGTGTTGTACAGTAGACAAAACGTATCGCAAATAAAAAATAAAAATCAAAAATTAATATAATCTGTATTTTTTAATTTCCAACTCTTTTAACCCTAGAGTGGTGCTCCCTAAGCGATATAGCACCAACGCCTTTAACTACTAGAAATTAAAATTAAAAATAAAAATGGTTGGGATAAGTTTTTTATTTTGGTAATTTTTTTAATTAAACCCTAATGCGATGGATCGATTCCACATGCATCAGTGCTATTTTGTTAAACAACCACAATGCGGATAAAAAATAATACTAAAAAGTAATATAATATGTGGTTTTTAATTTTGAATTTTTTTAAACCTAGAGCGGTGCTCCCAAATCTATAAAGCACTGATGCATTTATCTTCAACTACCACATCGGAAATGGGAATTAAAAGTAAAAAATTAATGTGATAGTTTTTTTTTGGAAATTTTTTTATTCAACCCTATTGTGGTGCGTTAGATACTCAATTGCACTAGTGTTGTTTTGTAGCACAACCACACTGATGATTAAAATTAATATAATCCCTATTTTTAATTTCAAAATTTTTAAACCTTAAAGTGGTATTTCCTAATGTATACCGCGCTGGTGCATTGTAGGTTTTTAAATGCACTGGTTGAAAAATTTTAGTTTTTCTCCACCTATTAGTGTCTTTGATAGTCGTGCCACATGATTTATGTCAGCACAAGGTACATCCTAGGCTTAGACACACCGATTCGTTTTAGATACAAATGCATCGGTAAAAAGACATCCGCTAAGACCTTTGCCTGCTTTCCTCCACTATAAATAGATATTTGAGCACTTTTTAGAGGAATGTCGACAAAAACCTCCACTAGAGGGTCTTTTCCTTGTAGTGTGGATATGTTGTGTATGTCATTTGTACACACATCATTATGACATGATGTGAAGATGGAGAGTGTTGTTTATGTGGAGATGCCTTGTATTGTAAGATGGATATTTATGAAGACTAAAGAATACTACACCTCGTGGTTTTTTCCCCATTTGGAGTTTTACCAGGTCTATCTAGTGTTTTGTTCCATTTCTCTTGTCTCTCATTTCTTACATGATTATAGTTGCTTGTATGGATAGAATGATAGACTAGTAGATCCTTGTTATTGATTCACATCTTAGTGAATGTATTATTATATGTTATGCATATTCTTGATATTCTAACGCATAATACCCTTCAACCTATTAGCAATGAGCTTAGGTGTAATTTTGTAAAAAAAAAATTATAAACAAATAAGCATGGAATGTTCAAAGGTGTCATAATTCTACTTCTTAGGTATTAGAGCTATAAAATTTGAGTTTAAATCCCCTAATATTTTCCAAAAATTCCTTGATTCTTCCACCACTTGCAATAAATATTACTTATAAGATAATAATAATAATAAACAAATTAGATTTCTACTTATAAGACACCAAATATAGGGCTTTTCCCTTTCTTAAAAGAGGTTAAAACAACCTTTAATTCTAATGAAGTAACTATTGCCTCCAAATCCTTTCTGTATCCTTGTTTATGAGAGATGGACGTGAACTCAAAATGTTCATAATTACACCAATATTAACTAACCATGAATCTTGACACATGTATTTAAAATGAATACTTCCATCTTTTATTGTCTCTTTAAAGGAGATAACCCCAGAACCAATAGGATGTTATCCCATATTATGCTTATGAGTTTTTATGATTAGAAAAAATATGAAAAAATGGTATTATTATTACCTACCCTTATCCACATTGCCTTGCTTTTGAGTCTCCCCTAAGGGTCTTCCTTATCTAAAAGATAATTTTTCCTTCTCTCCAAATCCTTGAAAGACTTGGATTCTTCGTTTGAGAAAACCTTTGGAGAGTTAGTTTTGAAAAGAGAAATAATTCTTCTTCCACTTCTTTGATCTATTTTTTAGAATTGGAAGCCACAATTTTTCCCGTCCTTTCATCACACTCTTTATTCTCTTAAGGTTGATTGAAAATTGATGCATTGTAGATTCCCTCTTCTAACTATCAAAAAGCTTCCATTTCCTAGTGATTAGCGCTCTAGATATTGAATCTAACAGCCAAGTGTGATTGAATTTGAGTGGGATAGGAATATTCTAGACCTCCTCCTCCAATTTAAGGTTAATTGGGAGGTAATTTGACAAGTTTATGCTTCCCAACTAGGATTTGAATTTCAAGTTTATATTTTAAAGAGATTATGACATCATAAAGTAGTATAATCTCTTTGATATCCCATATTTACCTCATGTAGCATTTTTCCATATTGTTGTGACTTTCAGGTGCTCCACATTAACAAGATGGTGTGTCTCAAACACAATAGAGAAATAACATCCAAGCTAGTCCCTTATAGGAACTTGGTCCCAAATCTCTTCAGTGTCTAGGGTTAAATTCATATCACCCCCAAGGTCACATTATTTCCTTACAACAAACTAGAATCAACTAAATAATCCTAATAAATTTTGGTATCCCCATAAGGATCGTATAAATTAATTAGTCTCAAATCCTTCCCCAAAGTACTTAAATTCCAATCCTTTAAGACCTTTTATAAAAATCAATAGCTTTTTGGCTTGAACACGTGATTTCCTAATAAATAAAATAAAATAAAAATAGTTTATAGACTTTAAAATGTCGTTGAGAGATCACTGCTTGTGGGCACCTCCTACCCCTCTAGCATTGAGTGAAAGGAAAATCATTTGGTAATTAGTGGATGGGCCTTCCCTCCTTTGAGGGCCTTGCTAGTAGTTTGTTGTTTACCTTCTCCTATTTCTTCTTTTTCCTTGGATTTAGGTAGTCATATGATAATTTCTACCTATAGAGACAGGGATATCCTAATCCAAATCCAAAACTGCCCCTATATCCCAAAAATCCTCTTCTAAATTATTATTAAATCTCAGTTATTAACTATATTTTAAAGGAGTATTACTGGAGGGATTTTTTTTAGAATTTTGTAGGAATGGAGTGCTTACCTCCTTTGGAATGAATTCAAACCAACTCAACAGTTAAAAATGTGGACCCATTGATAGGTTATGGTTTCCCTAGATGGATTAAGATGCAATTTATTAAGATCGCAAGACACATTAACCTTATTACACTTGAATTAGGAAACAAAGGACCCACTTGGCATCATCATAACGAGGATAAGTATCCAGTCTATTCATAATTAATGGATCATGCGAGGGAGATATTAATCTCCCTCATGCCTTCTGGTCCTTCATTCTTTGCTTTACCATCCATAGCATGGCACAAATAAAATCCCTTGTTTTTCGGCTCTCTAGCAGAGGTGGGATTTTTCGCTTCAAATTTATGGTTGAAGGAGGTTGTTGCGGTGAAGGACAAGTTTGGGAACCATTGCATTAGGAGATATTTTGTGTTTGGAAACTTAGAATCCTCTTTTGGTGTGGTCTCATGGTCCCAAGTTTCACAGAGGTATGGTATGTGTTCTTCCTGTGGTAGCATTTATTTCGGTCTTATGTATGTTTTACTATTTGAATTAGAGTCAAGAGAATTCTTTGGCAGTTTAAAATGTTTGGGTTGTCCTTTATTTAGGGTATGGTAAATGGGGTCCGGTTGACTTCTAGAGCTTTATTTGGCTTAAGTACCCTCTACGATAGATGGAGATACCTTGTATCATTCTGTATCATGGCACAACCCTCTAGTTCTGGGTAGAGTGGAGGAGAAGGAATTATTGAGGTCAAAAAAATTATGAGGATGAATGGTAAATTGGAGGGAATGAGGCAAGTAATTGAATAATCAAGTATTCATATGGGAAGTAAGAAAACAAGCACGAAGACATTGAAGAGGCTCTCAATGAGTAGAATTTGAAGTATGAGAAGTTTGCTAATGACTTGAAGATGCATTATAATATCATCTTGGGGTTTGCTAGAGGATCACAATCTATTCTAGGTCACCCATTTTATCCATTGGTTCAATGAAAGAGAAGGGTAAGAAAGAAGAAACAACACAACAAACAACATTGGCATTGGAAGAGCAACCAAATTTCCACAAGGGTCATGGTCTGGAGCATGATGATGTGTCTATGGAGGAAGCCCATTTATGGCACAAATTTGGATAACCCATTTACTTATGTTCTTCTCTTGTTTATGGTTACTTGGACAATTCTTTTGGTAGAATAGGTTTAAATATCATAGGAATGTATCATGCCATAAAATGTTGTTATGTTACTTGTTATATTGTGTATGATACTTCAACTCAAAAGAGCAATTTTGGATAAATTTTGAACTTACTTTCTAAATATTGCTTACTTGGATTTTCCACAACTCTTTTATAATACAAATCCTATATGTTACTGTAAAAAAAGATGGTTGAAGATGAAAATCACTTTCTCATAAAATGTATAGTGTATACCCACATTACAGTGCAATTTTAAAATATTTGCTACAATATTGACCTTCCTTAACTTTTAACTCATCACAACTATAGTGATATAAAAAGCCAACACAAAAAAAATATAAAGAAAATCAAATGAATTCTTATGTCCCTTAAAATTCGATAAAGCAAAGTTAATCTCAATAAATGTTAATTACCATCATCGTCATTAACAATAAAATAAATATTATTATGATTAAAAAAAATCATCAAACCATAATAATGTTATAAAGAAAGAGAATGTAATAAAATATGCACCTAAACTAACTTATCAAAAACACGATGTAATTTTAAGCTAACAAGGCCTAAAGTTTCAATGTACTATTTCAAAGAAAGCTAGCAGGTTGTACTAGTTTTCTATCTTCGTAGGGCAATCTTTTTATGGATTCATCTATTTTTTATTTTTTTTAATTTATTTGATTCTTTTTAATAGTTATTCCGGCCTATTATCAAGCTTGCTTACTCACATAAGTATGATAGTGTTTTGTCATTCGACTTTTTCCCCATTTGATCGAACAAATAAAGATTATTCATTTTAATTAGTAAAGTCAATAACAACTTTAATCTCCTTCGAATGGATCAACATGATTCAAGATTCAATACACTTTGTTACTATCATAAGTATGATAGTTTTTTATCATTCAACTTTTTGGAAATTTTAACTCTTTTATTTTATTTTTTCCCATTTGCTCGAACAAATAAAGATTATTCATTTTAATTAATAATATCAATAACAACTTTAACATCCTTTGAATGGATCTAGAACATGTATGGTTGGGTTATGGTTGGGTTTTGAGATCAACATGATTCAAGATTCAATACACTTGTGATGAGTTATATTTGAATACATTAACTAAGTGGCCTTCTACTTATATTTTTATTTATTTAAAAATATGATTAATAAGATAACATGTTAAGACATTATATGTAGAATTTAATTTTTATAAATTAATTTTATAACAAAAAGTCATATGAATTATTAACAATCTCTTTCATCAAATTTATATTCACAAATTAAATTAAATAATAAAAATACAAAAAAAATAATTACATAAAATTATAAGAAAATATTTATTTTTTAAAAACAATCAAATTATTTGCAAATGAGCAATTTACCTCCTAATCATTAAAAAATAAATTGTCTTGATATCACCCTGTTCTAATTCCTAAAACTGTAAAGGCAAAAAATATTCCTATTAAGATCTATTTATCACTTAACCCAACCCATATTGTTGAAGGCTAAGCTAGAAACACACACTTACCTTGAATTCCCTCATTACAAACTCATCCAATCATCTCACCTGGCACTTAGATAACGATGAACCTCTTCCTCTTATCTAAACACAACACGACTTCAACATCTCCCTTCTTTGCTACATGGTCCTTTATACAATCTTTTTTTCAAGTAGAAAAAACGGTTCCTTGTTATTCATTGAGAATCAAAGGTAACAAAAACCTTATCAGGTGTTACATATATATAGATACTGCTATACTAGGTGAAGTACATGATATTAGACATTCCGGTCAAAATAATCATGTGATACATAAGGATATCGGGAAATCTAATAGAAAGCACAATAAGGCTAAGACAGCTTGAATTAGAAAAACACAAAAATGGCTAAGATAGCCTGCAAGATGTCTGTCTCAACCAACAGCTACAAAAGTAAAATACAAAATAGAGAGCGGAGAAAGTATCATCACTACTGAAAGAACAGATAAGTGCCAACCCCAATCCTCCAGTCATCAACAAATTCCTCATATAGTAGCACCCATTCATCAACCAATAGGACTTCTTTAGATAACTTATCTGCTAGAGAATTGTGCTCTCTATAGACATGTCTAATCACAATATTCTGAAAAGCCCCCAAAGTGGCACGGACTCTGGTACACTAATGATCCAATTCTAAGACGTGTAGCTCAAAGTTTTTAGAAACACCGTTGACAATAATCTGGGAGTTGCCAAAAAGTTCGATAAATGGCAAACCCATCAAACCAGTAGCATGAGAAATCCCCCATAGAGCAAGCAACTTAGCACGAGTGTTTGTGCCTCTACCACAACCCAACTTCAACTAAGAGCAATGTGTCCTCCCAAGATATATAATAGAACCGGCACCACAAACACCACCACCAGCAACACCGTCAAAAAATCCAACCGGATACTTCAATACCAGAAACGTTCCAATACACCTCACCTTGTCCCTTAAGCATGAAACTGGGTAATGAAACATAAAGTATTTTATAGCAAAGCACACCTATGATGTTTTGGGAACATAAAGTATTTTATAGCAAAGCACACCTATGATCTTTTGGGAACATAAGCTTCAAATAGAACTATGTTTCTCATCTTCGATATTGACCAACAAAATAAAGCCGGAAGATAGAGAAAACCAGGATCATTGTTAATCCATTGCCTCAGATTCAAGTTTAAATCTGATCCTTCCCAAGTCCAATCAAGGTTCAGCATAAGAGAAAGTTCCTTCCTAAACAACATCCCAAAGTGACAGACAATAAACAAATGATTGACAGTTTCCTCCGCTTTGCCGCACAAACTACAGATATTTGGACCATGCCATCCTCGTTTGACCAAAATATTCCAAGTTGTAATACGGTTATCCAAACAAAGCCAAAGAAAACAATGGATTTTTCAGAGGGATATTTCATTTCCACATATGAGAGAGCCGCCATCTTTTATCAAGATTACAACAATGATGAGTAATATAACAATAAGGATCTGTGGTCGTAACCTTAACATTTACCTTGTTTACAGACCAAACCAAAGTGTCTACTTTCTCAGTGAGTCTGATACCATCAGTATTTAGAGCAAGTGTAAAACTTGACTATTTTATCGCAAGGTCCACCATTGTATACCAATGATCCTCAAAGAAAAAACCTCCACAGTAATTTCTAACCTGATTAAGTTGCCAAATATCCTATACATTGAGAAAATCAATTAGAGCAGGTGATAACTGAAACTGTAGTTCCAAACCGATAACAAGGTCAATTCCAATTATAATTTCATCACCACGTCCCGCCATCCATCTCAACGATTAACTAATCCAATGATACACTTTAATGAAACCGTTACGAATCAGCGAGGTCCCTCTGTTAAGGGGCTCAGAGTTTCTCACCCAAGTAAATAATGTCTTATTAGTGCAATACTTAGACATAATAACTTTATGCCACAGACCTTTACCAGTCAACACTAGCCAGAGACTTTTCATCTTAAGAGCCATCCCAAAAACATGGAGATTTTTTATGTTCCACCCACCATAAAGGACCGGCTTCACCAAAGATACCCAATTACAGAGATGAAATGTATTCCCTAAATCATCACTCCCCCACAAGAAGTTATAAATCTTCTTTCTCAAATTATTCATAACAAAAATAGGAATAAGAACCAGAGATAACCAGTATACTGGTATAGCCACAAGGACTGCTCTAATGAGTATCAGCCTACCACCCAGAGATAAGAAACAGTGGATCCAGTGGTTAATCTTCTTATCGAATTTCTTAACAAGCCAACTCCAATCTAAAATTCTATAATAAGTGGGTTTGAGATAAAACCCCAAGTATTTGAACCCTGCCTTAATCGGATCAGTACGGTAAGGAAGAAAAGATTGGATCTATTGTTGCTACAACCACTACCCCAAAAAATTTATGATTTTAGGGCCCCTCCTTATATTTTTAGCTTTTAATATTTCTTAGACTACTTTTGCTTCTTAAAAAACTCTTTCCATGACTTAGTTGTTATTTCAAACAAGCCTGAAAATTTTTTCCCCAAGTTAAAACTCAATTTTTTCTCGGTGTGTCGAAAGAACCTAAAGATTTAGCCGACAGGGCAGAAAAAAACTCGGTCTTTCCATCCGATATCTCCTAGCCAATTTTACTTGGCCTAGGTATTTGTCGAAAGTGTTTCCAGGTTTTTGGCTGATGGTTGCGGCTAAATTTAAGATTTGGAGTCGATGTGTTCGGCTGGACTCGGATTTTCAAGCTGGCAGTTCTTTTTCAGGACCTTTTCACCGATTCTGGTCGATGGTTGTAGCTAAACTCTCCATTCATAGGAGACGTAATCAGTTCTGACTTAGCTTTTGTTGTCGATCGAAAGCTTCTTCATGAGTTCACCAATGACCTTTTCTTCGGGCGTTCCTAGCAAAGTTTTCTGACAGTATTGGTAGAACCTGAAGATTTATCCAATGAGAGCGGAAAAATTCATGGCTTGTAGTAGGTTGTTTTTGTTGAGGCAACCTTTGGATAGATTTAGTCAACACGGCATTTGCGGATGTTTTTAACGGATTGAGCTGGCAATTGCGGCAAATTTGGGGTGTTGGAACCGACACTATCGAGGGGGTTTTACTTGTCTCTCATCAATTCCAAATCGGAGGATTTTCTCGATGAAGTTTTAAGCACTATAAAATGTTGATTGCATTTGGGTGCCCCAGCTACCGCATTTAATGTGTATTTAATGAGTTTTCTATATATAACTCATGAAGTTTTTTACAGACTGTTACTCCATTTTTTAGAGTGCCTAGTTGTCAATTGCTTGTTGGATCCTGCGATTTGTTTCGCCAAGCACCACGCCCTTTTAGCGTTTTCCAGGTAGGCCTCTAACTTTGTCTTTGAATTGTTTGTGTAAGAAGCGGGTTTGGTAAAATAGTGTTTTGGGGATTCAGCGTTTACAGGGTTAGGGTTTTTCTACCGTGGACTTTAAATTCTTTTCTCAACCTCATAGGGCTTCATTTATTTTGGGCTCACTGACCTCTGAAGGTTTTCCCCAAGTCAAGTTGCGTCAAATCCTTAGCATCCCTAATTTTTTCAACCTAGTTTTCTAGCCTGGTTGTGGTGGTTTTCACCTGCTCCGCACCATTTGTCTCCGCTGCTCAAGCCATGGACATGGGTATGTCAGACCTCTGGTATTTTACTGATGAGGATATGGAAGGTTGAGTTTTTCACCAGCTACTCCTCATCTGGTTTTTGTTTGTTTGTGGTGATAGGGGATCAGTGAGGTCTCGAAATTAGAGGACCATCATTTCCTTTTTAGTTCTTAGGGTCTCCATCAAAAAGTATATTTTCTTTGTGATCGGCGCCATGGTTTTAGGAGGTTTCATTGGTTTCAAGTCAACTTAGGATTTTTTGTTGCCTTCAATTTCAAGATACAAAGCTATTACCGCATTTTCCCTTTGATTGTTTTCCCGCGTGCAATAGGGTTAATGAAGGGGGTTTTCTACATAGGGTTTAAAACTTGTTTTGATGGTTTTTATGCAACTTGATTTAGAACACCAGACAATTGATTTAAAGAATGAGATATTTAGCTCCCAAAACAACCGTTAGAGCCTGCACTTGAGCTAATGTTTCTCATTCTAGTTTGACCCTGCCAAAATTTTAGTATCTGGATGATATACAGAGTTTCTATACATCACAGGATCACTTTTAGATGGCTAAATATGAACTGGTAAAAGATATCTTTATTGTTCTCCATGAATGCAATCTTATTTTGAAAGAATACATGGTTTGTTATCTAAGTTTTCATGTATATCTTGCAATCTTATAGTAGCTTTTTATTTTTCTTGTCTATATGAATTCATGTTGTTTAATCACAGAACACTAAGTTATTTCTTGATATGTTTGTGTCACAACCTCAGTCCTCAAACAACACCATGCCAAAGAAAGGAAAGAAGAAATCCAGGGCTACTAAGGAGGACTCAGACTTGGAAATCTTTCTTAGAATGGAGATAATTTATGAAGATAACAAAGTTGTCACTGGAGCTGAACCAGACTTCAAATGGGGACAGATATATCCCATGATCAAGGATCAGAAGGTCTCGGATGTTGGCTTAGAAGATATACCCCTGTATGCAAAAATAATGAGATCTGGGATCACGAAGGTAGGCATGCACCCTGAACTGTTCCCTTGTGATGAGGTGATCGGCTGGATTTTACCTTGAGCAAATTCAAGTATCATGATCATGTCAAACATCGAAGGAAAAGATTTTACTTAATTCACCCCTGCGTACATAGCCAAATCTTGCAATCTACCAGCCCCAAAAATCAGCATGATGGATGACTAGATAAATGGTCTAATTTTAGACTATATCGAATGTGCAAAGCTGATGATGATAATAGGGAAGCCATTTTGACAGAAAGGCTCTGGCGAATATGAAACTGCCATCTTGTGCACTCCTTACATACTTATAGCCCTGATGCTCAATAAAAAAATTCGCAGGAAAAATAGGAAGTTCTATAAGATAGGATGCATTCCATTGATATATCATGTGGCCATGTAGGGCACTGTCTTCAACTGGGCAAACATTGTAGACAATAATGTATCTTCCTGCATATCTACGACACAAGGAGGCCTGCTTCAGAGAAAATCAGAATTTTACATGGGGTCATATTTAATTGACTGTATCTTATGTCTGTACCCATTCTCTAAATTGAACTGTAGATGGAATGAAGCCAAGACACCATTTATACTGCGTACCAGATTCTATGGACTCATAAGTATTGCAACTTCTACAAGCTTATCTATGAAGAACTTTTGATGCCACTACACCAGCTGATCTTTCTTGAAGATTGCAAGTGTATATCTAAGGGTGCACCAGAAGTTATAAGTGAATACAAAGATTATTTTTTCTCCGAAGAAGGAACCTATTTAAGGATGTACGAAGGAAGTAGAGCCCCATCACTACTTCCTAAGTATGCCACATATTACATCGTTCATAAGGAGGCAGTAAGACAGCTTTTTCTAGATGAATTCAAGAATTTTTTTTTGACATGAAGAAGACAATTTATCCACCAATGCCTTTCTATGTTGGCAACTACAAGTTCTCAAAAGTAAAAAGCGCACCAAATTTTGTAAAGGACCTAGAAAATTTCCACTTCGGTGAGAAGAATTTTCATAGGAATGATTCCCAGGGCAAGGTTGATGCACATTGTGCACTTGTAAAGGTGAATTTTGAATACTCTGATCATTGGGAAAAGGATGAGGATATTTTCATAAATGCATGCAATATGACTACTTTGAATAAGCGGTTCAAACAGAAAATCACAACAGCAAGAGGAAAGGGAAGTAGCAGCACTATGGAACATAAAAAACAGGAGGAGGCTGCTAAGAAACAAGAGGATGCCCGTAAGGTAGTAGAGGAGGTTGAAAGAATACTAGCTGAAGAGGCCCAGAGGGAAAAGTTATAAGAAGAAAGACTTAAAAAGGAGTAGGAGGAAAGGTTGCAAATAGAAGCAGAGGAAATATTGTAAAAGGAAGCTAAACAAGCAGCTGAGGAGTTAAGGAGGAAAGAACAAGAAGATAAATATAGAGAGATCCTCGAACAAGATACTACCCAGGATAATCTAGAAGATCCTCCTTCTACATTGATTGACACAATAAGAGGAGGTCAGCTCCCTCTTGCAGAGTTAGGGTTGGTTCCCTTTACTCCATCTAAACATCATGTAGTAGCATGTCTGGAAAAGGTAGTATTCGACCCCAAAAGAAAAACCGTTGTTCAGAGGTCAAAGAAGAGACTAAATTTTGGTACCCAGCCTGAGGTAGTAACAGTGACTAAGAGAATTGTCATGAAAGGTATTGACAAAGATCCAAAACTAATGGCATCAATCAACATCACAACTGCTCAAGCGAATGCCTATAATATTGATAGATTGAAGGAAAACGTATATCGGTACAAAGAAAAGATGGTAATAATGAAGGATACTCGGATCAAAGAAAGAGGAGAAGGCCGAGAAATGAAGAGAAAACATGAAGCCACTCTTTTAGAGTTTGAGAGATTCCAAAAGGCCTACCAAATTTTAGAAGCAGAAAAGGATGCCTTGGTGCTTTCAAATACCATCGCTGAGGGAGAAAAGAAGGACCTTGAAAATAATATTTCAGAGTTAAAGGCACAAAATGCTGCAACTGACAGACAAGCAAAAGAGCTAAATTCTCGAGTAGTAGAGTTGGAGGCACGGAACAACTCATTGGAAATTCAGCTCAAGGCATCCAATGAACAGCAGATTGATATTACTCCTTTCCGAGAGCAAGCCCTCCTAATCAGGAGGAAAATATATCAGGTCAAACTAAAGGTTGCATAAGAGGTCTATAAGATTAAACGGGCAGAAACAAGATTGCAAAAAAATTTAGCAATCTCAACTTATTTCAGAACAAGGACACTAGAAGTTGCAGAAAGTATTCAAGGTCAACTGACTTGGATAGAAACTAATGCAGCAATTCCGAAGCATTTGCCACAGAAGACTACTGAAAACTTGAAGATAGAATTCAAACTCCTGGATTTCAGTAGCAAGGCTGCTGCAAGATTGACCACTAGGGTCGCAAAAACTTTGGAGAGGTGTATGTATTTTTATAAAAAAATTCTCACAACACATAATAGATGTCAAACCTCTGCAGCGAAAAGAATTTGGGAGTTTCCATACTAAGAGGGACATTTGAAATACCTCTAGGACATATTGCAGGAGGACGATATTAGCATACACCAAATTAAAGACATCACTGAGAAAGTGGTAAAGAACGGGGTTGAACAAGCCGCGGTCAATAATTTCCTTCTGGGAGACCTTCTCAAGGTAACTCCACCCAAAGCAGCGGAGATAAAGTCACAACTGGCTATACATGAAGTGACAGTTAGATTGCTGGAGCCTATGTATTTCAAGACTATCGATGCAAAAGATGATGTATGGAAAGAGTTCACTGGAGGATCAGTTGGGCCCTCCTAAGTTTTTTCTTGTTTACATGTGGCACTGTTGTTAATTATCTTATCTTATTTTCATTTTCCTAGTGCGAGTCACTAGAGGACAAATGTTGTAAGTCGAAGAGTCAAGGAAGCCTAAAAGGCTCAGGTAACCCAAAAGTCATTTGTAAAATATATAAATAGGGGTAGAATAGAGACTAGAAGAGACTTTTCACTAGCTCATACATGTTGTTATTTGTATGAAGAACTATTTATTTTTATGAATAAAGGAAAACCAATTTTTCTCAAGGAATGACTTTGCAAGTTTCAAATGGATTGTGTGGAATGCTAAATGCTGGACTATTTTTGTTTTAGTCTGCTATACAACTATGAGATCGTTCTAACTTGATGAATTAATTTTGTGGTTTGTGAATGATTTTACTTTCTATTAGAAATCTTGTGCATATGAATGAGTAATGAATGTGTTAACAAAACAAAGCTATCTTTGTTTATATTTTCTACTATAATTATGTATGTAGAATTTGAACAGCTACCCATAGGATTCCACAAGCATCATTACAGTACAGTACTCAATTAATTATAAACTTTTCTCCCCTAGGGGTAGGTAGAATAGTTTAGAATAAATTAGTTGTTTTTTGCTTTCATAGAAGTGATTGTGGGGCAAGAGCAGTAATACGGGAGGTAAGAACGTACGCATCTCTGGTGAGGTTCTTGTTCATCGCTCACTTGCATTTAGTTTAGGCACTTACATTTCATCTTAAAACTTAAAATCACATAAACGGTGGACCTAGACGCAACATGTAAAACAAACTTAAAACGTTCTTTTAATTCTACGGTTGTCGAGCTGCTAACCAGATGGATTCCCCATACCAAACAGCAAACAATCTAATTGGGAACGATTATTGGGGAGAATCCCTACTGTCGATACCTGGGATTTTCCAGGAATCAACAATTTTGGCACTAGAAGGAGGGCCGCCAGTGCATGGTTGGCAGAGGAAATTTGTTTACAATAAACTATTATTTTGGTGATAGCTCTG
Organism: Pseudotsuga menziesii; assembly: GCA_001517045.1. NCBI lineage: Eukaryota > Viridiplantae > Streptophyta > Pinopsida > Pinales > Pinaceae > Pseudotsuga > Pseudotsuga menziesii. The sequence continues at coordinate 31,726 of LPNX010002464.1, forward strand.
AAACTAAGTTTCCTAAAGATTTTATTTCTGAAGAGAAAGTAGGCTCTGAAGTAGAAGGTCCATAATTCCTCTACCCTATTCCATTTGAAGTAGTTAACCACTTGAGGAGACATACAAGATCTTATGTAAAGTAGCTTGGAGAATTTAAAGAAATCCCTGAATTACCGAGAAGGTGGGCTTCCAAAAAGGTACCTAATTACACTGAAGATTCGATCTTTCTGGGAAATTTGGAAGAGTTGGTAAATTTGTCCATACAAGAGATTGTTAAACCACTTGATCAGTTGCGACCAGATTCCCCTTTTTTCCAGTCTCCAACACGGTCACTTGTTCAGTCTCCACCACAGACTCCTCGTCGAATTATGGCTGGAAATGTACCCCCAAATGCTAATCAACCCGTGAATCCTAATCCACTAGCCTGGAGAGCCAGAACACCACTCAACCTGGCTCCTCCTTTGCATGCTTTGCCTAATAATCCTAGAAAGGAATTACCTAAGTTCGACCCCGAAAAAGGCATTTTAGTAGATGACCACCTGCAAAGTTTCTATTTGGCTTTGGAACTTTTGGCCGTTGAACACAAAGATGTGGTATGCATACTTTTTCCACATACCTTTGAAGCTAAGGCCTCTGCTCGGTATTTGGGTTTGCAAGTAAATTAAATAACCGATTGGAATACTTTTGTAAGGGTGTTTAAGAGAAATTTTGGTAGTCAACGACCATTGCCACTCTCATGAAAGAATTTCTATCTCTGAGGATGGATAAGAAAGAAAAGGTGCAATATTTTAACCAGAGGTTTGCTGCTCATCTGAATAATTTCAGCGCTACAACAAAGCCTGTTGAAGAAAATTTAATAGAATACTACACTACAGCACTCTGTCCCAGCATAGCAATGTTTGTCAAATGGACAGTAAAGCCTTCTTTGGTGGAACCTTATGAAGAAGCCAATAAATTAGAAGTTGAACTTGACAGCATAAACAAACACACCGCAGAACCAAAGGTAAAGACTTTTAGTGGTAAAAAACCTCTGTTGTTAACCAGACCTAAGGAAGAACACTCAACTAAATTAGAAAATGTAGTTAAGATGGTACAAAAGTTATCAAATAAGATTGTAGATCTAGAAAAGGATAAAGAAGCTAGTTCATGCAAGAAACCATTCAAACCTTATTTCAAGAAAAGAGAAGAAAGTGGAACATCTCAACCACCTGTGTATAATTCTTCTGTTTTGAATTTTAATGAAGTAGGAATGGATCATTTCTCCACTTTTCATCAAAAACCTCATCTGAAAAGAGTTTCCCACAATGGATTAACTCAATGGCTCTAGTTATGAATCAAATATTAGATGCTCAAATAATAGAGCCTCGGGTGGAAGAAGAAAAAACAAATGAATCAGAAGAAACACACAAAACCACTATGGTATTATGGGACTGTGCACCTACACTAGGATTAGATGAAGAGGATCCTACTGAAGAAATTCAACTTTCAACAGTTAATGTTACAACCAGAAGCAAAAGACCAGTAATGGATGAAAGCTTACTACTGCCTAAGATTAGGAAGATACAAGAAAGTATGAAAAAGATTAGCAGTAATACCCAAACAACACCTAAGTCTAATTTGGTCACCAGAAAAGATAAAGTTCCAGCAGTTAGTAAGCTTGAAAAGATTGTGGAGAGTAAAACAAAAAGCAATAAGAAGGGTCCAGTAGAATACGATATGGGGTATGACATAGTAGACGACATCAAGAAAACAAAAGCAAATATTTCTTTATTTGAATTATGTAATTTACCCCATCAAAGAAAGAAGCTTTTGGAAGCTTTTGATCCACAACCCAGTAGATCCCAAGATGACATTCAATCTGATAAAGAAATTAATGAAGCCTACATTGGAGTGAAGTCCAAGTCTCAAACTTTGTCATTCTTATTATCTTTTGATATTTTCAATCATAATGTGCATAACTCTTTAGTGGATTATGGGGCTTCATCTAATTTCATGCCACTCTTGGTATGTAAAAATATTAATGGTCAACCTACACCATCTTCATGTAAGATCATTTAGTTGGACAGATATGCAGTCAAGTTAATAGGAGAAATGAAGAATGTGTTGATTCGGTTATCTGCAGAAGAAAGAGTTTTCCAGTTTATAGACATTATGGTGGTAGATATACCAGAGGAATATGGTTTGATATTGAGCAGGGACTGGTCTGCAAAACTGAATGGGTACTTTGCAACTGATCGATCACGCATATGGTTGTCATATAAGAACATCCAAAATCATATTAAGGTGATGAGGGAACCACACATGAAACACAATGTAACTCAATTGGAAGGGGAAAATGAACCTATAAACTTCTCATCTTTGGTCTTATGTAACTACTTTGTAGAACTTGAACCTAGAAATTATCAAGTTGAAGAAGCTAGTCATGAGTCAGACACACAGGCCGAACTCCTTCATTTTTCACAGACTGATAATATTGATTGTAATATAGTTAACTTAGTTTCTAAATTAGAAAGAAACACTAATCTAGAAGATTTAGAAGATAGATTTTGGTTTTTATACTTTGATGGTTCCAAAACACAAGAGGGATCAAGAGCAGGTTGTGTCATGATTGATCCTGAAAAGAACAACCAATTTCTCTCTTATCAGCTACTTTCAATATCAATTCAATTCCTATATTGAAAAATGTTGCAACTGATTTTTTAGATGTTTCTGCCGCAAGGCTAGTACCCACTAATAACAAATGCTTTATTGAACTCATTTTCAAACCATCGATACCAGACAATGTTACAAATTTGAGAGTGTTTTATGATGATCAGCAAATCATAGATTTTCTAACGAATGATGAAACTTTGAAGGACTTGGTGATTGATGATGAAGAGCGTCAAGCTAATATTCAAAGTGGAAATTTGATGCCTAAAGGAGTGAGAATGCTAGAGGGGATGTTTGATCTAAACAACAAATTTAGGAGACCTGCAAATGTCAAAACAAGTGGTTCGTCCATTCAGTATGAACTAATTAAACTAGGAACAAAGGATGAACCCAAGTATGTGAACTTGGGAAAATGTTTTTCATCAGGAGAAAGAAGCATATTTATCAGTTTATTTCGACAATATAAGGACATTTTTTCTTGGACATATGAAGACTTGAAGCCCTATGACACCCGTATTATCTAACATTTCATTCCTATTAAAGCGGGTGTTAAACCATTCCAGCAGCAACTAAGAAAGATGCATCCAAAACTGGAACCGTTGATCCAAAATGAAGTTAAAAAATTACTTGATGTAAAGATCATTTTCAGAGTCAGGCATTCAGAGTGTGTAACAAATTTGGTGCCAGTAAGGAAGAAATCTGGTGAGATAATATTATGTGTAGATTTCTAAAATCTGAACTGAGCTTTAGATAAAGATTATTACCCAGCTCCACCAATGGAACAGATCCTACAAATGGCCTCAGGTTTTGAACTGCTCTCCCTATTAGATGGGTTTTCAGGCTATAACCAAGTGTTGGTAGCTGAGCAAGACATGTTGAAAACCACATTTCGAACAAAGTGGGGAACATTTGCTTACAGAAGAATTCCCTTTGGTCTCATCAATGTTGGAGCTACTTTTCAAAGGGCAATGGATATCCCTTTCTAGTGGTTGATTGGCCACAGTGTGGTGGTTTATCTAGATGACGTAACAGTTTTCTCTAAGAGAGAAGATCATTTTTTTCATTTGAAAGAATTTTTTTATTGCTGTAGAAAATACAACATATCTTTAAATCCTAAGAAAAGCATCTTCGTGGTATTAGAGGGAAAACTTTTAGGCCATATTATTTCTAAGAAGGGAATCTTCATAGACCTTAAGATAATACAAGCCATATCTCAGATTCCCTTACCCCACAACAAAAAAGGTATGCAATCATTCATGGATACCATAAATTTTGTTCGAAGGTTTATTCCTGACTTTGCACAGATAGTAAAACCTTTGCAACAAATGGTAAAGCAGAGTGTGCAATTTAAATGGACTGATACAAAGAAGGTTGCATTTAACAACATCAAAGCAGCAATAGCTCATGTGCCTTCTCTTAAAAGTCCTGATTTTGAAAAGGATTTTATTCTGTACACTTTTTCCTCGGATAATTCACTTGCGGTAGTGCTTACACAAAGAGGAGAATTGGGAGATGAGTACCCAATATTATTTATGAGCACTGGTTTACAAGGGGTTAAGTTGAACTATCATGTTGTAGATAAGCAAGAATATGCAGTATTTAAACCAATGAAACAATTCAGACCGTACATTCTAAAAAACCGAACCAGGGTAATTGTCCCACATCCAGCTGTCATAACCATTTTTGTACAAAAGGAATTGGGTGAATGAAGAGGGAATTGCATGACATCGTTACGGGAATACGACTTGGAATTTAAACTAGCTACCATTATCAAAGGACAAGGGTTGTGTAATTTAATTGCTGAAGGTCAGACTAATGAAGATGATGATTGGGAAAATGAAGTAGAATTGCATATGATTGATATATGTCCTATCTTTACAGCTCTTGAATCTTGGTACAGAGATCTAGTACATTACCTTCAACAAGGATATTTACCAGAGCATTGGAATTCTAAACAACGAATGGAACTTCGTCTAAAGTCAGCCTCTTACGAAATAATTGATGGAGTTCTTTTTAGGAAGAATTATGATGGGTTATTTATGAGGTTCCTTGAACAAGAAGATGCCTCTAAATTTGTCAAAGAGTTGCATGATGGGCCTGCTGGAGGACATTTTTCGGGAGGTACTACTGCTCACAAGATTCTACGAGATGGATATTATTGGCCAATGTTGTTTAAAGATGCTCATGCCTATGTAAGAAAGTGCGACATATACCAAAGAAGTGGGGGAAGACTAGAAAAAGCGACCAAACCCTTGCAACTTGTTATTATTTCAGATCCATTCGAACAATGGGGTATTGACATCATTGGAGAAATTAATCCAAATTCTTCATTACAACATAAATATATTCTCACAGCTACTAATTACTTCATGAGATGGGTAGAAGAAATTCCATTATGCAAAGTGAATGAGAACGCGGTCATCGACTTCTTGCAAGAAAATATTATGACCAAGTTTGGGGTTCCAATTTCACTGGTCTTTGATGAGGCGTCTTATTTTTCATCAATTAAGCTAACTGAATTCACTAGTGAAAAAGGAATCAAGTTGCATTATTCTATGAATTATTATCCACAAGGTAATGGTTTAGCCGAATCAACCAACTAAAATCTTATCAGAATCTTAAAGAAGACTGTTATAGAAAATCAGAGAAGTTGGCATATAGCTCTTCCCAATGCACTGTTGGAAAACAGGGTCACCCCCAAGAATTCCTTAGGTGTGTCCCCTTATACTCTGGTTTATGGGAAAGAGGTTATCCTACCCCCAAACATTTTACTCCCATCCTCTCAGTTATCCCAAGCCTCACGAGGATCTGGTAGCGAAATTATACAAGCTCGAATTAATACATTGTTGAAACTTGAAGAGTCTAGGCACGAGTCCAGAGAAATATTTAAACACCAACAGGAAATTGTCAAAAGATGGTTTGCTAAGCATAAATCTGGGAAGGGAATTTTTGAGATTGGAGACTTGGTTCTTAAGTGGGATCACCCACATGGTGAAAAGGGAAAGCATACAAATTTTCAACACCTATGGGTTGGCCCATTTCAGATTGCTGAAAAGTTAAGCCCCTCGACTTATAAGTTACAAGATTTACAGGGGTGGGAGGAGAACCTTCATGTTAATGGTCTGATTCTCAAACCTTATTTCACCTAGTACCTTAGGGACCTGTTTGTACATAAATAAACTTTTTATTTTTCTTATTTTCCTGCCTTTCATTTATTGTTTCTAATTTACTTTAGTTCATTCGATTTTGGTTTCAAATAAGCATTTGTTTTCTTTTGATGATTTGATTTAATTTAGTTGTTTTATTCTAGAATAATCCAGCTCAATCTTTTGGTGCTCTGGGGACATTGGACTCTGAACAAACTGCCGAATATTTTTAATACAGGAACTACCCATTGGAAGTTATCTATGCAAAATTTTGATCAAAAAAAGATTCTTTAATTTGATAGACTACTGAAGGGAAGTTATTTTAAGAACACATTGAAGTCATGTTTAAACCCTGTAAAATAATTGAGGTAGATGAGGTCTAGAATACTATTTTGGGGTTCCATCCACTTTCACATTAATATCTGTCCTAGGAAGCTCACCGCAAAAGACCCATGGAAAGGAAGCAGAATGGGCAGGTGTATGGTATTCAAAATGATCACATGCCACAAAATGAAATCCAAAAAGCTTGATATAAAGAGTCAAATTTCCAAAACAAAAAATATGTATCAAAAAGATATACTAAAGAAATAGATCAGTAAAATGATTGGATTGCTCAAAAGGTTCTTCTTCATCCGTGATTTAAAATAAGCCATCACTCACACAAAAGGACACTGTGGATGGAAGAACCTAAATCAAATCTCAAAAGTAAAGGAAGCAATCAAGGAAGACTCAAAAGACAAAAGTCTTAAGCATCAAAAGAATGCAAAAGGCATGGGAATGAGGAATAAATGAATGCATCTGTCTAACTCTGTCACGATCCTATGGTGTCATATCCAGTAGCAACCAAATACAGAGGTAAAATGAAACTCACATTTTGGCCCCAAGAGAGTTATCGGGACTTCTAAGCCTAGTTACCATACCCCGAGGGACTACAATCAATGTGATTTTCTGAATCTTACATTCCTATAAAACTCTAGACTCTTAAATGATCTTGAAAGAATACTAGGATAGGTTTCTCTAATCAAATGACATATAGCAATTTTTGTTTTGAAAATATATTTTTTTCAAAGATCTAGGTTCACCAGCTAGTCGCCAATTGTTGTCGCTGCAACCACTACCCCAAAAAATTTATGATTTTGGGGCCCCTCCTTAGATTTTTAGCTTTTAATCTTGCTTAGACTACTTTTGCTTCTTAAAAATTTCTTTCCATGACTTAGTTGTTATTTTGGACAAGTCTGAAAAGTTTTTGCACCAATTTAAAACTCACTTTTTCTCCCAGTGTATCGAAAGAGCCTAAATATTTAACAGACGTGGTGGAAAAAAACTCGGTCTTTCCATCCGATATGTCCCAGCCGATTTTACTTTATTTTTTTCCCAATGCCTAGGTATTTTTTGAAATTGTTGCCAGGTTTTCGGCCAATGGTTGCGGCTAAATTCAAGATTTGGAGTCGATATGTTCAGCTGGACTTATCTTTTCAAGCCCGCGGTTCTTTGTCGGGACCTTTTCACCAAGTATGGCTGATGATTGCGACTAAACTCCCCATTCATAGTCGACGTGCTCAGTTCCGACTTAGCTTTCACTGTCGATCGAAAGCTTCTTCATGAGTTCACCGATGACCTTTCCTTCAGGCGTCCTAGCAAATTTTTCCAACCGTATCGGTAGAACCTGAAGATTTATCCAATAAGTACGAAAAAATTCAAGGCTTGTAGTCAATTTTCTTGTTTCCGAAAGCTTTGGATAGATTGAACCAACGCGATATTTGTGGATGTTTTTAACGAATTGAGCTGGTAGTTGCAGAAAATTTGGGGTGTTGGAATCGACACTATCGAGGGGGTTTTACTTGTCTCTCGGAGATTCCAAATCGGAGGATTTTCTTGATGAAGTTTTAAGCGTCATAAAACATCGTTTGCATTTACGCGCCCCAACTACTGCATTTAATGCGTATTTAATGAGTTTTCTATATATAGCCCATGAATGTTTTTATGGACTTTTACTCTATTTTTTAGCACGTCTAGTTGTCGATTACTTGTTGGAGCCTGCAATTTGTTTCACCAAGCACCACGCCCTTTCAGCGTTTTCCAGGTAGGCCTCTAACTTTGTCTTTGAACTGTTTGTGTAAGAAGCGGGTTTGGTAAAATAGTTTTTTGGGGATTCGACGTTTACAGGGTTAGGGTTTTCATGTCATGGTTTTTAAATTCTTTTCCCAACCTCATAGGGATTCATTTCTTTTGGTCTCATAGACCTCTAGATATTTTCCCCAAGTCGAGTTGCGTCAAATCCTTAGCATCCCTGATTTTTTCAACCTAGTTTGCTAGCCCGGCCATGTTGGTTTTCACCTGCTCTGCACCATTTGTCTCTACCGCTCAGGCCATGGACATGGATATGTCAGACCTCTGGTATTTTACTGATGAGGCTACGGCAGGTCGAGTTTTCACCAGTTGCTCCCCCTCTGGTTTGTGTTTGTTTGCGGTAATAGGGGTTCAGTGAGGTCTTGAGCTTAGAGAACCACCGTTTCAACTTTCAGGCCTAGGGTATCCATCAAAAAGTATATTTTCTTAGTGGAGGTGCCATAGTTTCAGGAGGTTTCATTGGTTTCAAATCAACCTAAGGTTTTTGCCTTACCTTCAATTTCAAGATACGAAGCTATTACTGTGTTTTCCCTTTGATTGTTTTCCCACGTGAAATAGGGTTAATGAAGGGGGTTTTATGCATAGGGTTTAAAACTTGTTTTGATGGTTTTTATGCATCTTGATTTAGAGCACCATACGATTGATTTAAAAAAGAGAGATTTAGCTCCCAAAATAACTGTTAGAGCCTGCACTTGAGCTAATGTTTCTCATTCTAGTTTGACCCTGCCACAAGTTTAGCATCCGGGTGATATACAAAGTTTCTATACGTCAAAGGATCAATTTTAGATGCCTAAAGATGACTCGATAAAAGATATATTTATTGTTCTCCATGAATGCAATCTTATTTTGAAATAAGACATGGTTTGTTATCTATGTTTTCCTTTATATATTACAATCTTACAGTAGCTTTTCATTTTTTTTGTCTATATGAATGCATGTTGTTTAATAACAAGACACTAAGTTATTTCTTGATATGATTGTGTCACAACCTCAGTCCTCAAACAACACCATCCCAAAGAAAGGAAAGAATAAATCCAGGGCTACTGAGGAGGAATCGAACTTGGAAATATTGCCTAGAATGGAGATAATTTATGAAGATACCAAAGCTATCACCGAATCTAAACCAGAGTTCAAATGGGGACAGATATATCCCATGATCAAGGATCAGAAGGTCCTGGATTCTGGCTTAGAACATATACCCTTGTATGCAAACATAATGAGATCCGAGCTCACGAAGGCAGCCATGCACCCTAAACTGTTCCCTTGTACCGAGGTGATCGGTTGGATTTTACCTCCAGCAGGCGCAAGTACCATGATCATGTCAAACATCGAAGGAAAATCTTTTGCTTCCTTCAACCCTGTGTGCATAGCCAAAGCTTGCAATCTACCAACCCCAGAAATCAGCATGACAGATGACTGGCTAAATTGTTTGAGTTTAGACTATATCGAATGTGCAAAGCTGATGATGATAACAGGGAATCCATTTCGACAGAAATCCTCTCACGAATATGAAACTTCCATCTTGCGCACTCCTTACAGACTTATAGCCCTAATGCTCAACATAGTTTTTGGCAGGGAAAATAGGAAGTTATATAAGATATGAAGGATTCCATTGATATATCATGTGGCCATGCAAGGCACTATATTTAACTGGGCAGACATTGTAGCCAACAACTTATCTTCCTGTATAGTTGTGGCACAAGGAGGCCTCCTCTAGAGAAAATCAGAATTTTACATGGGGTCATATTTAATTGACTGTATCTTATGCATGTACCCATTCTCTAAACTGAATTGTAGCTGGAATGAATCCAAGACGCCCATTTATACTACATACCAGATTCTATGGGCTCATAAGTATTACAGCTTCTACAAGATTATCTATGAAGAACTTTTGATGCCACTACACTAGTTGATCTTTCTTGAAGATTGCAAGTGTATGTCTGAGGGTGCACTAGAAGTTATAAGTGAATACGGAGATTATTTTTTCTCCAAAGAAGCCACCTATTTAAGGATGTACAGAGGAACTAGAGCCCTGTCACTACTTCCTAAGTATGCCACAGATTGCATCGTTCATAAGGAGGCAGTAAGATAACTTTTTATGGATGGTTTTTTTGACATGAAGAAGGCGTTTTATCCACTAATGTATTTCTATGTTGGCAGCTAATACTTCTCAAAAGTAAAAAGTGTGCCAGATTTTGTAAAGGACCTAGAAAATTTCCACTTCAGTGAGAAGAATTTTCATAGGAATGATTCCCAAGGCAAGGTTGCTTCACATTGTGCACTTGTAAAGGTGAATTTTTAATACTCTGATCATTGGGACAAGGATGAGGATATTTTTAGAAATCCATGCAATATGAGAATGCTTTGAATAAGTGGTTCAAACAGAAAATCACAACAACAAGAGGAAAGGGAAGCAGCGATACTATAGAACAGAAAAAACAACAGGAGGAGGCTACTAAGAAACAAGAGGATCCCCATAATCTAGTAGAGGAGGTTGAAAGAATACTAGCTGAAGAGGCCCAGAGGGAAAAGTTAGAAGAATAAAGACTTAAAAAGGGGCAGGAGGGAAGGCTGCAAAGAGAAGCAAAGGAAATATTGCAGAAGGAAGCTAAACAAGCAGTCGAGGAGTTAAGGAGGCAAGAACAAGAAGATAAAAATAGAGAGAGCCTAGAACAAGATACTTCCTAGGATAATCTAGCAGATCCTCCTTCTACATCGATTGACACAATAATAGGAGGTCACCTCCTGCTTGCAGAGTTAGGTTTGGTTCCCTTTACTCCATCCAAACATCATGCAATAGCATGTATGAATAAGGTAGTCTTCGACCCAAAAATAAAAATCAGTGTTTGAAGGTCGGAGAAGAGACTAAAGGTCGGTACCTAGCCTAAGGTAGTAACAGTGACTGAGAGAGATGTCATGAAAGGTATGGACAAAGATCCAAAACTAATGGCATCAATCAACGTCACAGTTGCTCAAGCGAATGCCTATAATATTGACAGATTGAAGGAGAACGCATATCAGTACAAAGAAAATATGGTAAGAATGAAGGATACTCTGATGAAAGAAAGAGGAGAAGGTCGAGAAATGAAGAGAAAACATGAGGCCACTCTTTCATAGTTTGAGAGATTCCAAAAGGCCTACCAAGTTTTAGAATCATAAAAGGATTCCTTGGCGCTTTCAAATACCATCGCTAAGGGAGAAAAGAAGGACCTTGAAAATAAGATTTCAGAGTTAAAAGCGCAAAAAGCTGTAACTAATAGACAAGCAGAAGAACTAAATGCCCGAGTAGTAGAGTTGGAGGCACGGAACAACTCATTGGAAATTCAGCTCAAGGAATCCAATGAACGGAAGATTGATATTACTCCTTTCCGAGAGCAAGCCCTCCTAATTAGGAGGATAATATATTAGTTCCAACTAAAGCTTGCAAAAGAGGTCTATAAGATTAAAAAAGCAGAAACAAGATTGCAAGAAAGTTCAACAATCTCAACTGATTTCAGAACAAGGACATTAGAAGTTGTAGAAAATATACACGGTCAATTGACTTGGATAGAAACTAATGCAGCATTTTCCATAGAAGACTACTGAAAACTTGAATATAGAATTTTAACTACTGGATTTCAGCAGCAAGGCTGCTGCAAGATTGACCATTGGGGTCCAGAAAACTTTGGAGAGGTGTATGGATTTTTATACAAAAATGGTCACAACACATAATAGGTGTCAAACCTTTGCAGTGAAAACAATTTAGGAGTTTCCAGGCCAAGAGGGACATTTGAAATACCTCCATGATAGATTGCAGGAGGATGAGCTTAGAATACAGCAAATTAAAGACATCACTGAGAAAGTAGTAAAGAAATGGGTTGCATAAACCGCGGTGAGTAATTGTCTTCTGGAAGACCTGCTTAGGGTAACTCCACCCAAATAAGCGTAGATAAAGTCACAATTGGCTATACATGAAGTGATAGTTAGATTGTTGGAGCCTATGGATTTCAAGACTATCACTGCAGAAGCTGATGCATGGAAAGAGTTCATTGGAGAATCAGATGGGCCCTCCTAAGTTTTTTTTTGTTTACATGTGGCACTGTTGTAAATTATCTTATCTTATTTTCATTTTCCTAGTGCAAGTTACTAGAGGATGAATTTTGTAACTCGAAGAATCAAGGAATCCTAAAAGGATGGGGTAACCCAAAAGACATTTGTAAAATGTATAAATAGAGGTAGAATAGAGACTAGAAGAGACTTTTCACTAGCGCACACATGTTATTTTTACGAAGAACTATTTCTTTTTATGAATAAAGGAGAACCAATTTTGTTGGAGGAAGGACTATGCAAGTTTCAAATGGGTTGTGTGGAATACTAAATGTTGAACTATTTATGTTTTAGTCTGCTATACAACTATGAGATCATTCTAACTTGATGAATTACTTATGTGATTTATGAATTATTTTGCTTTGTGCTATAAATCTTGTCCATATGAATGAGTAATGAATGTGTTAACAAAGCAAAGCTATCTTTGTTTATATTTTCTGCTGTAATTATGTATGTAGAATTTCAACAGCTACTTGTAGGATTCCACAAGCAGCATTATAGTACATTACTCAATTAATTATAAACTTTTCTCCCCTGGAGAAAGGTATAATAGTTTAGAATAGATTAGTTGTTTTTTTCTTTCATCAAAGTGATTGTGGGGAAAGAGCGGTAAGATGAGAGGTAAGAACCTACGCATCTCTAGTGAGGTTCTTGTTGACCAGTCACTAGCATTTAGTTTAGCCACTTGCATTTCATATTAAAACTTAAAATCACATAAACGGTGGACTGGGCCGCAACTAGTAAAACAGACTTAAAACGTTCTTTTAATTATACAGTAGTCGATTTCTAACCAGATGGATTCCCCATACCTAATATAAAAATGATCTACTTAGGAACGATTCTTGGGGAGAATCCCTACTGTCGGTACTTGTTATTTTCCATGCATCAATAGGATCAAAGCCGAGTTTTCCTCTAGGATGTTATTACTAAGAAATTTCAATTTCTTAGTACTGATGACCATTCCCAAGGTCCCACAGAACAAGCTCAAGATAACAGAAAAAAACCAACCACTCGTTTACCATACCCATGCCAAAAAGAACGACATCATCCACAAAGAAAATATGAGTAACTACAACAGAAGGAGAAAAAATTACCCCAAACAGCTTACCAGCAGATTTAGAATCTTTGAACAAAAGACTTAAACCTTTAATTACCATAATAAAGAGTAGAGGGGATAGTGGACATCTAGGGTGCATCCCCCTCAAAGACAAGAAAAAATCAGTTGGTGATCCATTAATAATAACAGCAAAACAAGCTAACGAGACACGAGCCATAAACCAGTTCGTGGTCAGCAATGTAAGTCTAGATTGTAACAACATCAACCTCATATAACCCCAATCAACATGATTGTAAGCCTTATTCTGATACATCTTTAAAATCAGTGCCTCGAGTTTCTTCACTTTGATCAAATGGAGGCATTCCTACGTGATACCAATTGCTTCAATGATCTGTCAATTCCTCAAGAAAACAAAATTTTCAAATGATAAAGTCTTGGCCAGATAGGGCTTGATGCAGTTTGAAATCACCTTGAATATCACCTTATATGCTAAGTTGCATAGAGAAATAGGACGAAAGTCCTCAAAGGTATCTGATTTTTCTCTTTTGGGAATCAAGGTAATGAAGGTGGCATTAATGTCCTTAGAAATAAAACTAGTCGCTCTAGTATTATCCACAATAACCAATATATCCTCGGTAATAAGGTCGAAGAAGGCCAAGAAAAATTCAACCCTCCAGCCATCCGGGCTTGGACTCTTGTCTTTTGCAAAAACCTTCAAAATACCCTTAATCTCCAGCATGGTGACCAGCCTTTCAATATCAATTGCCTCTTGTGGAGTAAATAGCGAAGGGTATTGTTGTATAACCTTCATCTAATATGTAATCAATGAAGTCCTAGGGTCAAATAACACATAAAAGTGTCGAATGGATTCACTTTTTAATTCAAACTACGAGTGTAGATGCTTACCAAGGTTAATGTGAATATCCCATTTCGAGTTAGTATTACACGGAGATTTTGTAGAAGCATGGAAAAATTTAGTATTAGAGTCACCTTCCTTCAGCCAGATGGCCTGACTTTTTAAACGCCAAGCAACTACCTCATTCGCCAAGATGGCTTGTTTGTGATATTCCAATAGCGCAAAAGCATCTAGCTCCTCTCAATCTATAATCCACACATGTACTTGGATAAATATATTCTGAATATAATGTGAAATATCAATCAAAACCATCGCATCCTGAAACTTCTTATCTTTATCCCAGTTGGAAACTGCATATTTTAACAGCCATAGATTGGAGCTAAGTTATAAAAGTCTATATAACATATTAGTTCCATCATCCATGACAAAAGAAGGCCATAATGAATGAACCATGTTCACAAAGTCTACATCCTTAAGCCATGAGTGATTAAATTTGAAAGGAAATCTTTGAGTAGTATCATTCATCTCAACCTAGACGATAATAGGCATATGGTTAGAGATACTCGACTTAATATTCCAAGTACAGTACTGATCCACCTTGTTAGGCCAAGTATCAGAGATAAAAACCCTGTCCAATATTTTAGAAACCCTAGCATGACCTGTGCGTCCATTCCACCATGTAGGTAATAACTTGTTAGGAGCCACATCCATCAGAGCATGATTCTGAAACAGCTGACCAAAATAAGGTCCCATAGGATTCGGTTGCGTAGTGTATCCCCACACCTCCAACACTACAAGCGTAAAATTAAAANAAGGTTATTGGAATCAAGGAACCCACTGAACTCCACCATATTCCAAAAAACATCACGATTACAATAAGGACCATAACAGTTAAGACAAGAAATAGGAAAATTGAATTCCCTGACTGATCCCTCCATGAACATGGCCACACAGGTCCTATATGCTTTAAAACGGGTAGTATTAGGGTTCCAACCCAAAAGTAAACCACCTGACAAACCAACGATGAAAATAGCACAGAAATTCCATCCCGGTGTAATAAGAGAAAAATATCGAATAGCCTATTAATAGTCGCACATCGTTCCTTGAAAGAAAACCAAGTTCGGTAAAGCCGAATCCAATAAATCTTTGAGGGCCCTAATTTTGGGTGGCCCTATAAACCCACAAATATTATGAGAAAATGGCTTCATAAGGGAACCTCTGAGGTGGGATTCACATCTCTAAGTGCCCGAGAAGATAGACAATATCCCATAGGTGAACCTTTCCTAGAAACATCCTTAATGTATTGAGATATGGGGATATAACCTCGCTCAGACACCTTGGATACATTCCTACACCCCTCCACAATAGACCTATATTTTTTCCCTTTCTTCGCCTTGTGAATGGTGACATTAATATGTCGAATTGAGTAGATAGGTGTATTGGGTAAAGTCCTAGCCGGATTATCAGAAGAAAAAAAATAGTAAGGGAGGTCTTCAAAGAAGCATCATTAAATGATAACTCCTTCGTAGGGCTACTAGGTTCCACAACACCCGACCCAACAATAGCAGAAAGTGCAGGGAAATGGAAATCAAAATAAATATTAGCAACCAACCCACTAGTGGTTTCCCCCATGTTAGTGCCAGAAATTGTTCTCAGACAACAAAATAACAAGCCAACACAATCTCAACAAATACAATAAAGTAAAATAGGTTTTTCTAGGGTTGTGGTTGTACAGTTTGTAGACAAGAGGGCAGAAACTTCATGAAACCAAAGCAAACACTAAATTATGAGCATTTGAAAGACTGAGATGCATAACATATAAACTATAATCCAAACATAATAATCACAGTACTAAGTTCCACCCACAGTTAGAAAGCACTTCAAGCATAAAAACCTTAAACATGAAATAAGTATACCAACTGAGTAATTAACACAAATTAGAAATGAAACCAGTCAAAAGTCTAAAAGGGCATATAGTTTCATATATTTCATAATTCAGTCATCAAAAACACATAAGAGTATTTACACTTAGCTTCATAAACCAAAGCTTGATAGCCTCCCCTTGCAACAAAAATCGAACCATTGGTCCTTTTTCAGACTTACGTTTATCATGTTCCTTCAAACACAGTTGCATAACGAAACCCTAACTACTTTTTAGGTTATCTATCGAACTGTTCAATATAAACTTATCATTATACAAAAATGAAATAACTTTTCAAACTAACTAATAACTACTCTTCTTAAAGTACTTTTACAAGTCTTTTGTTGCCTCTGCTAAAAGAGCAATTCCCTCTAAGGCCTAGGCTTTCCTTCTAGCTTTATGATGGTCTACTTCCAAATCTGCAACTCTTCTTGTCAACTCTTCATTCTGTTGTGTCAGCTCCTGAATAGTTTGCTTTAGTTTTGTAAACTGATTCTCTGTTTTCACATCCCCATGCCTCCGACCGGCAAGGAGGACGCGACTACAAGCTTCGAACACACGGGCTAAGAGCCCCATGAACATGTGCATACATGAAAATTTGCAGAAAAAGAATGCTGAAAGAAAATGCATTGCAGTATAACATGCATGAACGCAATTGTTTATCATACATAGCTATAATTATTTATCTTGCACAGCGGAATCAACATGCATTCACGCAAGCATTCATTTTAACATGTTCATCATTTTCATATCATTGACAGAAAATATGGTTGCAGAAGTAAAAATGGGCAAGATCACTTATCTTATGAAGAG
Source organism: Pseudotsuga menziesii (assembly GCA_001517045.1). NCBI lineage: Eukaryota > Viridiplantae > Streptophyta > Pinopsida > Pinales > Pinaceae > Pseudotsuga > Pseudotsuga menziesii. The sequence continues at coordinate 48,375 of LPNX010002464.1, forward strand.
CTTTGATCTGCAACCAGCTACGTCACTGCAACGTTCCACCCAACCATAGGCTAGTGTGCTCCTTAATCTCTCAGCAACGCTACCACCCCCGAGCTGGGCATGATTCTCCAAGGAATATGGGAACAGCAGGCTTACACATAGCCAAGGATACACAAAACACACAGCCAAGCCAACAGAGTTGGGTTTATCAAGCCATTTAGGAGCTGGAGAAGGCAAATTGCTAAGCTGGTGAGCTCATTACAAAGCCAAGAACACCTACACCAGAACTAGCCTGACCTCTAAGACACCCAAACACACCCAACACAAGGAATCAGTCCCTTCTCTGCTACACAGTCCCTCAGGCCCTGCATTCCCTTCCAGTGCTATTCAGGGGTGATGGAGAAGAAGGCTAGCCCTCTAGCCACCAGGTTTATCAATCAAAACTCAACCCCATCCTTTCTCCCTACACAGTCCAAAGACCGACCATTGCACTCAGGCAATCACTCAGAAATTACAGCTGAATAGGGGGAACGATTTCTGAGTCGTTCTTGGCCCTTTCGTGGCCAAAACGACTCCCAACAATCGAATTACACAACCCCAACTAAACAGTAAACAGCTAAGGACGTGAATGGCTCCTCTCAGGAAATTCATGGGTGAAAATGCACAGCTCTCAGCTCGCTATGTGAGCCCAAAACAGAAGGATACCTATGCGTGGAAACAATCCGACCCTGTGAGGAAAATGAACAGACAATGGAGGTCCTGCGTGAGGAAAACAGCTCTATTTTTGTCCGTGAATGAACAAACAACAGCAAGGACGTGAATTGGAAGTGCGTGAGCCTTCAGCACAGTCGTGGGAGAGTCAAATTTCCTGTGTGAGTGATGGCAGTCGTTTTTCCCCAGCCATTGTGAAGTCAACCAGGGTGGAGTGTGCATGTGGGTGAGGACTGACAGTCCTGCCACACCCACTCCTAGACAATAACTGCCTCAACTCCCAGCAGAGATTCTTAATGAAGGTGGTTGGAAATAAGACAAGGGAAGAGGACACATGGGTTTTCTCTCATTGGCCAAGGTTTAACAATTTCCCCACCCTTATCCTTGTGAAAATCATGCCCCTTTCTCATTTTAGTTGCCGCGATCGTAGCTGGTCAGGTTCATTTAATTAATTATAGATGCATATTTACATGATGACCAACATAATATATGTCGCATCCCCCGATATACCATCGGTGACAATTCAAATCCAAAACATAACATAATCGATCAATGGCGGGGTCTTGGACTTTAGCTCCACACCATGATCATTACAATTTATACATCATATACATCTAATGTAACGGGGTCAGAACCGGGACATTACATCTGTCTGTCTTTTTCTTTTAAGAGCCTCTTTAGAAACTCAAATCAGTTCCTGATAGTGACTATTAACTTCTTCCAGATCTTCTCTTAATATTTTATTTGTAGTCACTAATCCTTCATTGCTTTCATGCAGGTACTCAATTTGATGCTTGTATTGTTTAATACTCCTTTGCAGATTTTCCTTCTGAGAATCAATGCATTTACCTTCTACTATTGGCTGCATCCCTTCTGGTATCTATGGGATTTTCAGCTTCTTGAATATTTCTTCATCCTCCTTCATATGCTCTGTCAAGGTCACAAGAATTTCTAAATGTTCTTCAGCTTCAATACTGCACTCTATGGAAATTGAACCCAGGTGTTCGAACAATTACACTCACAAAAATTGCCAATAACACATGCAAATTACACACAAAGGAGACTGAATATGGAGCAGAACACTAATCTGTATTGAATAAGTGTAAAATAGCCAACCTTGTGAAGTCATAGGCTACCACAATAAATAATTACATAAGATATTTTAAAGCATTGGGATGCCATTCGAATTAGTCAAAAGCAGGCTTACTAAATCTAAGCAAACCCCCCATAGGTGCATAAAGCAGCTTCCAAATATGTCTAGGAGCTCATGAATTGGAAAAATAAATTAGGGAGGCTAATAGGTGATGTAAGGACAACTCATACATGCTTTTATTAGGAGAAAAGAGTGGTGTATGATGAGGGAAAAAAACAAGTTAACTTCACCTAGTCAAACTTTCCCAATTGCCTTAAAACTCAGTAAAAGCAGGCAATAAAGCAAAAAAAGAAGATATGCACTAGGGAGGCCATGAATAGAGAAGAATTGATTCCAAGAGGTTTCCCAAGTGCTCCATGACTCAGTTTTAGCAATTTTGACCATCTAGGACATGTGGAGGACAACTTGCATAGAGCGGAATATGGAAACTAGGCAAATAAGACAAAAATTGGATTAATTAATGTCTAAGGTAGATAACTATGGGTTGATTATTCTAAAACCCCCCCTTAAGCCTGACTTACGAGTAAAAATATCAGAAAATAATAGGGCCTAGCAACAAGGCTTAGTCACCCTTTACATACTGCATGTCCATTTAAACAAGGAAAGAGGCAAAAACCCACTGGTAAAAATCCTCCCTTAAACATGGACAGTTAAACAAAATTTAAAAATATTATCATCAATCATGCTTTACAGCATGATCAGCAATCCCCGACAATGATTTGATATTGTTGAATGTATTCTCACAAAAAACTTTGGTGAAGATGTCTGCTACTTGTTCTGAAGATGAACAGAAGAGTAGGTGAATGGTGCCATCATGCACATGCTGTCTGATGTAGTGCATATGGATCTCAATGTGTTTGGTTCTCTATCTCTTAACTGAATCATTGTATATTTGAATGGTAATCTTATTATCACAATATATAGTAGTTGAGTATTCTGATTCGAAGCCACACTCACCAAATAACCCCTGCAACCATAAACATTGAGTTGTTGCATTTACAACTCCTCTGTACTCTGCTTCTGTAGATGAGAGTGCAATGGCACTTTGTTTCTTGCTTGACCAGATTATTGGTCCTTCAACAAGCATGAACGCATATCTTGATGTTGACTTTCGATCTGTCTTGTCACCTGCCCAATCACTGTCAATAAACCCAATCAAATCAAGATCAGATTTAGCTTTGTAGAAGATCCCATGAGTCCTTGTTCCCTGAACAAAGTTAAGGATCCTTTTGGCTGCTCTCCAATGGATCTCATGAGGCTGATCCATGTATCTTGAAGCCACACTTACTGCATAATAAATATCAGGTCGAGTATGTGTAAGGTACAGCAAACACCCAATCAGTTGCATATACAGCATATTATTTACCATAGGTGAAGAATCTGCTACTTCAAGCTTAACTCCTGAAAGGAAGGGAGTCTTGCTTGGCTTGCAATCTTTCATGTTGAACTTGTTCAGCAAATCCAAAGAATACTTGGACTGATGTACTTTTATTCCATGTTTGGTTTGAGCAATCTTGAAACCCAAGAATTGGCTCAATAACCCCAAATCAGTCATAGAAAATGCATGGTTCATTGCATCCTTCAAGGAGGCAATTTCATCCTTTGAGATTCCTATAATGAGAAGGTCATCCACATACAAGACAATAATCATCAAAGAACCATGAATCAGCTTCAAATAAACATTAGGATCAGACTTGCATCGAAAAAAACTCAATGACAACAGAAAGCCATCAATCTTGGCATACCAAGCCCTAGGGGCTTGCTTAAGCCCATACAATGATTTCTTTAGCCTGCACACAAGATATGGATTAGTAACAAAGCCTTGAGGCTACTGCATGTAAATCTATTCAATAATGTTTCCATTCAGGAAAGCACACTTCACATCCATGTGATGTACCTCCCACTGCTTCGAAGCTGCAATGGCTAAGGCTAGCCTGATGGAGTCCATCTTTGCCACTAGTGCAAAGGTCTCATTGTAGTCTATGCCATGCACCTATGAGTAGCCCTTGGCTACCAATATTGCCTTATATTTCAAAGGTGAACCATCAGTAGAAAACTTAGTCTTGAAAACCCACTTACATTCTACTAGCTTCCTCCCTGGGGGAAGATCAACCAGCTCCTAAGTGTTGTTCTTCTGGAGTGAGCTGAATTATTCTTTCATGGCTGTTTGCCATCTTGGATTATGTGCTGAATCTTCATATGTCTGTGGTTCTAATTCAACCATCATATATCATTTCTCTGCAAACAATGGGTCTTTCATACACAGGGCACTCTCAAACTGAGATCTAGTCCTCCTAGAATCACTAGGATTTCCAGCTAGTTCCCCAGCTGCATGAATGGTCTTTGCTGCCCATTTTGGTCTTGTAGGAATTTTAGGATCTGAAATTAAATCATCATTATTAGAAATATCAGAATCAGGAAACTCATTTATCTCTTCACTTACATTCAGTAGTTCTGGTGGTGAAGAATACTCTCCAACTTCAACTGCTGCTAAAGGCTCTTCTTGGAATTGAACACTCCTTTCAATGAAGGATTTGTTTATGCTCAAATTGATAATCTTGTACCCTTTTGAATCTTCAGAGTACCCAACAAATAGACACTCTTGGCTTTGGGGCTGCAAAGCCTTTCTCTTTTCTGTTGGAATTCTAGCCCAAGCCCTTGAACCAAAAATCCTAAAATGGGTCACATCTGGCTTGTGCCCACTCCATGCTTCGAAAGGAGTCATAGCATCAAGTTGTTTATCAGGAAACCTATTCTGGATATAGGCTACATATTTTATAGCTTCGGCCCAAAACTTTGGTGGCAAAGTCTTATCCTCCATCATGCAAGTTGCCATCTCTTTCAGTGATCTGTTCTTCCTCTCAGCAACACCATTTTGTTGTGGTGTGTAAGGGATAGAATGCTGCATCTGAATACCTACATCTGCACAATATTGAATGAACTCAGACTTGACATACTCACCACCATTGTCGGATCTGAGGACCTTGAGTTTCCTCCCAGACTGGTTTTCAACCAAAGCCTTAAATACTTTGAAGAGGCCAAAAACTTCAGACTTATGCTTCAAGAAGTAAACCCAGCAGTACCTGGAAAAGTCATCTATGAATTTCAATACATATTTGGCTTGACTCAATGACATATGAGGAAATGGGCTAGCAACATCACTATGGATCAACTCAAGAGGTGCAGAGGTTCTCTCGTGACTAGCTTTCTCAAATTTATGCTCTGGGTGTTTTCCTAAGATGCAACCTTGACAGACTCCTTTGGAAAACTTAATCTTTGGTAACACTATGACCATTTCTTTTTCACTAAGATCAAAAATATACTTATAGTTAAGATGGCCAAATCTCTCATGTCAAAGCTTGCTTGCCTCACTAGCATGAATCAGAAGAGCAGAGGGGTTTGAGTAGGGTAGGAAATGTGAGAACATGTATACCTTCGAAGTGTGATTTGCAACTCCTTTTGCAATGAATTTACCACTTGATATCTCTGTGATCTCAACTTCATTAGGGGATAATATGACCTTCTTTGGAGACCTTGTGTGGGTCATCTGATACACTAACAAGAGGTTAGAGGCAAGACCTGGAACATACAATACATTGCTGAACTTACCACGGTCAAGATCAATCCTCCCTTTGCCCAAACTTTCAGTGAGAGAGTCATCTCCCAGTACTATTGGTGGACCTTTCGACATGTCAAGTGAAGTGAATGCCTTCTTGGTCGAAACCATATGTCTTGAAGCTCCAGATTCAATGATGAAACTAGGTCAGCTTGATGTGCCAGCAACCAATGCATGAACTCTCTCTCTATCTTCTGAACTTGATCCTCCTTCCCTCTTCTTTGAGCTATCAAGAAGGGAGATGTCATTCTTCTCCAGGAGTTGGGTCAGCATGTCAATTTGCTTCTTCATGCAGGAGCTTTCAGGATGATTGCCCTTACTGCAGTATGGACACTTGCTCATTTCTCCTTTGTTCTTCTTCTTCTGGGGATTCTTCTTGGAACCTTGGGGCTCCTCTGGAGACTTGTTCTTGTCTCTCTTTTGCTCAAGTGGCTTCTTAGCTTTCTTCTTTCCTTTCTTCTTGCTCAGGTAGTCAAACTTTCCCAATTGCCTTAAAACTCAGTAAAAGCAGGCAATAAAGCAGAAAAAGCAAATATGTGCTAGGGAAGCCAAGAATAAAGCAGAATTGATTCCAAAAGGTTTCCCAAGTGCTCCATGACTCAGTTTTAGCAAGTTTGACCATCTAGGACATGTGGAGGACAACTTGCATAGAGTGGAATATGGAAACTAGTCAAATAAGACAAAAATTGGATTAATTAATGTCTAAGGTAGCTAACTATGGGTTGATTATTCTAATACACTAAACTGCATCTTCAATTGCCTCTCTTTTCTCCATATAGGAACTCTTTATATCATTTTGTCGTTGTTCTTGAATCATCTTATTTCAAACCTCCATGAATATGTCTGAGATCTTAGTATCAGTGAAGACTGGTTTATCTTTTGGAACTATTGGTTTTTTACCCTTCTTAACTTCTTTGTTTTCATCCTCACTATCTTCTAATTTCTCCTGAGATGATGAATCTTCTATTACTGTAACCATTTTCTCAACCAGTTTGGGATTTAATAGCTTCTTCATATTTAACCTAAGCTTGTTCTTTGGCCTTGTCTTGGGCCTCCAAACTGCTCCAACCTCTCCTAGCATTTTCAAAGC
>LPNX010002464.1:55055-154753 GCA_001517045.1 Pseudotsuga menziesii
ATTCGACCACTTTCATTTTCTTCCATCGTGACACTGTCTCCTCTTCAAAATGGGCATGTATCTCTAGTTTAGAATGAACCCTGTCTTTATCAGTGGTATGAACCCTAGGTTCATTACATAAATATTTTTCCTCTTCTTCAGAGAGTACTATAATAGGGGTTTGTTCCTATTTCTTTATCTCTTCATTTACAATTTGGTTCAGTTCTTCAGGAGAAGCATCTTCTACAGGCTCAAGTTCTTTCACCTTTGACCTTAAAACTTTATTTTCTTCAACATCAATTTGTTGTTCAATCTCAATGTTTTCATCTTCCTGGTTCGAAGATTTTCCTGGTTCACCACCCTCTTCATCTTTGACTGTGACTTTCCTTTTAAGTTTCTTGATCAAGTTTTGACCCTTGTCTAACTATCTCTTCTGAGACTGCTCTTCCTTCTCTGTTTTGGAAACCAGACCAAAACAAGAAGTATTCCCATGTCTTCTCTCTTTTCTGAAGTACAGTGCTTATAACTAGTTTAATAAGCCCGTGATGAAATACTGGTTGTTTGGTGTGATCCTGATGTTCTTTCACCCTGCTTGACATCTTTTGTAAACTTTTCAAAAAGAAGAATGGGAGATTCATTTTGGATTCATAACTGAGATGCTGAAGGAATCTAAAATGGTACTTAAACACAAAATCAAATCTCCCTTCACAAGTGATATAGATTTGTAGGATTTTGATAGGCTCTATCCATTCTGGCTTAAACTTTTGAATAGGTACTCCCTTTCCCCAATCTACTACTACATCTGGAAGTAGATATCTATGAGCATCAAAAGTGAAAGGCACCTTTTTGATCCAGAATTCACCCTCATCTGAAATTCCTGTTGCTTCTGCTAACAGTTCCCTGGTCAGTTTAAACTTCAAAGTATCAAAAGACACTGTATCCTTATCCAAACATTGAGCGAATTTATACGAGACTTCTGAGTGATAACCTTCAATCTTTTCAAAAAACACTAACCATCCTGCTTCTGCAAATAGTTTTGCACAATCTGGAAAAGTTTGAGCCCAGCTCATATCCAAAGGTTTTGCTCTATTAGTCTTACCACTTCTTTTCATCTTGAATAATTGTCAAATAGCTACTGTAAATAGAACAAACTCTATATCTCTTCAATTCTTCACACTCTGGCAGACAATACTGAAATGGGAAACCTAAAAACCCTATACTGAACTCTCTTGCTTAAACTAATAAATACTTTAATTCCATTGACAGAGAATTCGTCATTCAGTAAGAATTAGGTTTATAAACTAACAATATTCAATCGATTTTATCATTAGTCCTCTGTTTTAAAAAGCCCCAAATTTATGAACTTTGGTAACAATTCGTAGCCTACCTGTCAAAGTGATTAATCCAGGTGTTGGAATCGTGTTTTGTTGACTGTCAGGTGTCTAATTGCATTCCCCAATCTTCTCTGACCACTTCAATAACTCCAAACGACTGCTCCTCGAAGCCCTAATTTTTCGCCCTGTTTCAAAATTCTGATTACAAACTGTTGATTTTTCGCCACGACCTTCATTTGTTCTACATGCTCTTCAAGGAATACGAGACTCAAGGCGCATTTGTCTCATTATGCTCAACCATCATTATTCTATCACTTCTGCAACCTACTGTCACGACTCTCCCCCATGATGATATTCACACCTGTCACAGTGATTATTCTAGAGAAATCACATATCAAATCCCTCAACGCAGTATGAGTGACACTTCATATGTGAGAATTTCAAAAAATCTCACCGAAAAATAATGCTTTTTGAACTGCGCGACTTTCTTGTAGCACATGTGTGCAATTTTTCCAGGCTTGCGCTACAAGAAAGCCTGAGTTAATGATTTTTAATAATTAAACTTATGATAAAGGTTTGAACTTGGTTTAAGAACTTTAAACAAGCTCTTATGTTATTTTTTAAACCTTTAAATCCATATAAGCATTCTATAAGCCCTTTAACTATGAAATCAAACGAAAATTTTTAAAAACTAAAATTAAGAAAACAAATAACATGAAAGTTAAAGGAAAAAGATTCAAATTATCCTAAGAAACAAAATTTTATAGGCCCAATGAATAAAACCAAGCTTCAAAACATAACAAAAGTATTAAAATATAGAAAACAAAAACATGACCTAACATCTGGCTCCTGCTGCAGGATGAAGTCCTCCCTGTGAGGCTTCAAGAACCTGTAGACCATTGCCTTATGTGCTTCTACCTGCTAGTCTACAAAATTTCCATTGGGTTATGGAGTATTTATTCTGTTATTCACACCAGTATATACAATGAAAGCCCAGTATCCATCTCAGAAACTATAAAAATGCTTGAGGAATCGTCCATTAACTGGATTAGACAATTCCTCACCCTCCAAAGTCTGTAGTACAAAAGTATTGTTTTCTAAAAACTTCAATACTATGAAAGAACAAAACCAAAGGTTATCAAACTTTCCATGCTTTCCTTTCTGCTCCTTCCTAGCATCCCATCTCAAAACCATATCTCCCACTGAAAAAGTGTTCTCTTTAATTTTTCTATCAAATCTTTCTTTGAATTTTAACCTGTACAGGTGAGCCTTTTCTTCCATTGTTTCTCGTTTCTGCTGTAACTCTATCAGTGCATAGATTTTTCTTTGCATATCATTGGGTTCTTCCTAACAATCTTGAAAAAATTTCATCACTGGGATACCCAACTGAACAGGAAAAACTACATCAGTACCATATACTAATTGGAAAGGAGAAGTTCCAATTGCTTGTTTAACTGTTATTATGTCTGCCCATAATGCATATTTTAACATAGAATCCCATGATCCTTTATTCTACTTCAATAACTTCATGATACTCTGAATGATATTCTTATTAGATGACTCAGCTAACCCATTCCCCTGAGGATAATAAGGAGTTGAGTGTTTGAACATGATACCATTCTTTTCACAAAATGCCCCCATAGCCTTAGATTTAAAAGCTTTAGCATTATCAGTCAATATTTTCTGAGGACATCCAAATCTACTAAGAATATTTTCTTCAATAAAATCTATGATCACCTTATCTGTTGCATTTCTTGTGGGAATAGCTTCTACCCACTTAGTAAAGAAATCTGTAGCAGTCAAAATCCACTTATGCTGCCCTGAAGAAGATGGATTTATTTCTCCTATGAAGTCCAAACCCCATTGCTGAAAAGGAGCATTAAATGCAATTGATTTTAAAGGTAATGACAGCAACTTTTGTTTACCAGCAAACTTATGACAAGGGATACATGCTCTTACCTGCTGATATACATCTAAGAATAAAGAAGGCCAATAGTATCCTGCCCTAAGAATTTTATATGTCGTTGCCTTCCAATACTTATGTCCTCCACAAGCACCTTCATGGGATTAAGAGATTACTCCTTCAATTTCTAGTTTATCTAAACATCTGAGCAAAATACCTCCTGGATCCTTCCAAAACAGTTGTTGTTCTATCAAACAATATTTAGTAGTTTTCAATTTCAAAGACCTAGCAGCTTTCTTATCTAAATGTTCTGGACATTGCAAGTACAAGAGAAAGTGCACAATATCTGCATACCATGTGGATTCCGCATAGCAATCTATAATCTTTTATTTCTCCTGCTCTGCTTGAATTTCTTCCTGTGCTAGCTGTTCTGCCATGAGATGTAGACCTAAAGCTTGGCAATTTGAATCAGCTAGCAATTTAGCTAAACCTTGTCCCTTTACTAGCTTTGTAGGTCTAATATCCACATCATATGCCATTATTTTTGCAATCCACTTCCCTCATTTTCCCTCACTCTCAGGCTGAGTCAAAACATCCTTAATGGCAGCATTAGGAACATAAGCAATAACCTTGGAATGCAAAACATAAATTATGAAAAACTTCAAAGCTTTTACCAATGAGTAAGCCTGCTTCTCTAAAGTGTTGTATTTTAACTTTGAATCTCTAAGAGTTTTACTGAAAAATGCAATGGGTTGTTCAAGACCATCCTTATTTTTCTGTAATAAAATAGCAACCAATGTATCTTCAAATGCAAAAGAAAAAGTTAGAAATTCCTTTGTAAAATCTAGGCTTATTAATACTGGAGCTTCCGTAAGAGCCATATTAATATTTTCAAATGAGTTTTTTGCTTCTGCAGTCCACTTGACCTCCTGATATTCCTTCAACATGGTTGTAATATGTTTGATGGTCTCAACAAAATTTGGTATGAACCAACGTAGAAATTTGATTTTACCAATAAAATATTGTACATCCTTCTTGCTCCTTGGTAAACTTATTTTCAGTATTGCTTTCACCCTTTCTGGATCAATCCTTATGCCATCAGCTGAAACTAAATGACCCAATAATTTACCTTCCTGTATAGCAAAATGTGATTTCTTTGGATTAAGAGATAAACCAAATTTTCTGCATTTCAGAAAAGTTTGTTTTAAGTGTTTTAGATGCTCATCATCTGATTGTGAAAAGACGGTAATATCATCTAAGTAAATCACTACAAACTTATCTCTTTCCCCTACAAAGGCTATGTCCATAGCTCTTTGAAAAGTTGCTCCAGCATTCATTAATCCAAAAGGCATTTTATCATACATGAAAGTACCCCAGGGAGTAGTAAAAGATGTTTTTTATTTATCATCAGGATGCATGGCAATTTGATTATATCCTGAAAAATCATCAACCATAGAAATTCTTTGTGCACCAACTACCTTCGGCAATATTTGTTCTATTTTTGGCAAAGGGTAATTATCCTTCAATGAGGACCTGTTCAGATTTTGAAAATCAACACACAGTCTGATTTCACCATTCTTTTTCCTGACATGCACTAAATTAGCTACCCATGAAGAATATCTGAGGGGAACAATGATCTTAGCATCTAATAACTTTTTCACCTCCTTTTCAATAATAGGAAACAAAGTTGGATTTATCCTCCTTAATTTATGTCTGAAAGGTTTAACATTCAGTTTTAAAGGCACTTTATGTTGTATAATTCTAGTATCATATGTTTTCAAATCTTCATATGATCAAGCAAAAACAACAACATACTCTTTTAACAACTTAATGTACCTGTTCCTCTACTTTGCTATGAGTGCTTTTAAAATCTTCACCATTCTAGGATGTTCAGGGGTGCCAATATTACAGTCCACTATATTTTCTTTTGAAGACTGTACAATAGGTTTTAAAGGTGTATCATCCTTTGAAAACATTCTCTCTAATGGCACCAAACCTTTATGAATGAAATTACTTTTAAGTTCAATAATATTGTGACCAGCAATCTCATTTTCTGCAATATCTTCAAAATATTCAACCTCGTCATCTTGTTCTTAATCAATTAGGGAATTGGAAAACTCACCTGTCATCTCTAAAAACCTTTTTATTTCAATGTCATCTTCAAAAAAATTCCACTGCTTTACATTACCAAGCACATAAGGTCTGTACCTAACCTCAATAGGATACTTTAGTTGTGTTGTTTGGGGAATCCTGAAATGTGTGGTTGCTAGGGCAAGAGAATCAGCAGTTTTGTTATGATCCCTAGGAATATAAGTGATATTAAAAGCCATAAAATAATTGTTTATCATATCCCATACTTCATTACGGTACACTTTCAGCAAATCTTGTTTTACTTGATAGTTTTTCCTTACTTGTTGAACAACCAACTCAGAGTCGTCATATACAGAAATCTGGTGAATACCTAAATCTTTTGCAGCTTTCAAACCCAACAACAAATCTTTATATTCTGTAGTATTATTGGTGGTAACAAATTCCAATTTATACATTAACCTTACTGCTTCACCACCAGGAGATATTAGAAGAACCCCTGCTCCAACACCTTCTTTGCATGATGATCTGTCAAAATACATCTTCCAAAGTTCATCTTCTTGTTCCCTAGTGTGTTTGACTAGCTTTTCTTTTTCAACCAGTAATAAACTAGCAGTATTATCATCGTCACTAAAATGCAACATACAAGTACCCAAATCCTTGTCAACAGCATACAAGGGATGATTTGTAGGGTTCTTGTCATTAGTCACAATATACCCAAATTGTAACTCTCTATATAACCTTCTGTTTTCTCCTCCAAATACAGGAATGGTGGCATATGTTAAGTCCATCTGTAGAGTTCCACCAACCTTCCTTGCCCAAGATCTAGAGAGGAGCAGTCCAAACTTGGGTGTAATGTCTACCACTACCACATCCATAATCACACTCTTCATTGGTAGCTGAGCTAAACTAAACACCATATCTTTTATCACCCCCAAACATTTTACAGCTCGGGAATCAAAAGCATACAAGTCATGATAAGGTTTTTTTATGCTCAAACCTAAAGCTTCCATAACAGCTTTTGGCATTAGGTTATGAGATGCTTCTGAATCCAAAAGGCAATTATGTATCATCTGCTCATGAATAGTTAGTGTGATGTAAAAAGGAGGTGATGCACTTGCCTCATTTTCAGTTTTTTCTGCCAGAGCTGATCCAATAAAGATTTTAGGACTTTCTTCTTGTAAATTCACTGTGTCAGAGGGAAGTTGATTGTTTGCTGAACCAATCATTTTCAGAACTGAATTTTTGTAAGAAGGATTCTTCATCAACTCATTAAAAGGAATAGGGATCTTGATTTTTCCTAATTCATTTTCCAGATTTAAATTCTGCATACTTATATTTACCTCCTCAAATTCAACATTCTTCTTTTGTTTATCCTGATTTTGTTTTTCTCTAAGACAGGATCAGACCTTTGTTTAGGAGGAAAAACTACCTTTTTCTCAGGATTATGAACTACTTGCTTTGGACCTGATCTTAAATTTAAAGTTTTCTTTGGCTCAGTCTGATATGTATCAGTAGTTACAGCAGTCACTTCAAGATTCAAATCATTTTCTGTTTCAAACACATCTGCATCATAGTATTCTAAGTTTAAAAAATCTTCTTCAGTCACAAAACCCTGAGTCAACTGTTCTCCAAAATAATTCATATCCTAATCTGTATCTTTAAAAAATACTTCCTCTTCAATTTCTTCTTCATCAGCTACATTATTCTGAAGTGGTGGTGGCACTTTTTGATCCTCAATTTCTCTCCTTTCTCGTTGTATATCATTGTTTCTTCTCTCTCTAGGAATGAAACGAGGTACAAACTTTCTTTTGAATTGGTTTGGATTATTAGGTTTTATGTCTCCCTCTTGAACAGGTTTATTTGAATTCATCTCTAATTCCAACTTGTTTAGTTTTGTTCTCAGAATTTTTACTAGCTTGGCCATCTCATTAATTTTACCTTCTGCAGAGTGGGATGCTGAAGCCCCTGGTGCTACCTCTTCCTTACCCTTCCTGTCATATATCTGTTAAGTTGTATTTCCCTTCAATCTATTAGAAGCTAATATATTAGACTCCACTTCTAATGCTGACTAATGCATGTTTATTAAAGTAACAGATCTTCTTTCTCTCAAGAGTAGGGAAAACTCATGATCAAAAGCATCGGCATAAGTGAGTTTTGGAGAAGTTTCTGAAGGTTTTATCTTTGCAGGGATTCTACCATACATTTTATTGAACCTCTTCGAAAAATCGGCTATGGTTTCATCCTTCTTTATTCTAAAGGCTCCAAACTTAGTAATGTAATATGTGTGATCTTTGGTATCACCCCACTGTCTCATGAAAAGATCCTGAAGCTCTTCTATGATAGTAATAGAATTTGCAGGTAACTCTCTTAACCATTTTCTGACCTCAGCATCAAAAATCTGTAAAAACATCTTCATCCACACATCCTTGGCCTCAATATTCTGATTATCAGCATAGCTGAGAAATGCATCCCAATGCTCCTCTGTTGTGGTCTCGCCTTGTCCATTAAACCTAGGCAAGTATTTTTGGTAATCACCCCCAGGAAGTGCATTCAAACGCTGAGGCAAAACTAAAGGTGCATACCTAGCTGCCACCATTCGGTCCATCATGTCTAATGGCTGATTTTGGGCTGCCATCTTTAAGTTAACTGGTTTAGGTGATGGAAATATGTAATATCCCAAATCCCAATATTTTCTAATTCTATGCAAATATACTGAAACAGCCAAGCATGCAAACTACCATGCAAAATCCCCTATTTTATAGCAAAATTAGGGTTAGGGTTTGTAGGATAGAATGAAACAGAAAATCCCCTGGCTGGAGCAGTCACTTCAGGATAGAGCATTGCTCTGGCTGGATCATCCCCTATTTTATAGCTGGCTGGAATGCTCTTGAGAGAATATGCATGCATCAAGAGCTAAATCAGAGATGACCTGGTATCTCCTACTTCCGGTGATACCCCAGCAGCACGAACCCCAAATCAACTAAGGGTGATGTTTTCAGTGAAGGAGGTGTCTGATGAAGCTGATGATTTGCAAGACTGATAGCCTTCCCATGCCGGAGATAACGCCTAGCACATGCGGAAATTCTGAGGTCTCAAGGCAGGCTAGTGAATTGTTCTAGAGGTGCAGCTGCTCATGCCCCCCTGATCCCGAAATGGATGATAACTACTCAGGATGAGCACGATCGGATCTGATAATCAACGGGTACTGGAGTATGATACCGATGTTGAGAATGGTGCCTGGGTTTCAAAGGTAAACTGAGATCTAAAGACCCAGTGAATGATTTGGGCTTTCCGGCTGAAAACCCCTTACGACTACACACGTGCCCCTGCAACAATCTCTGTTGTATACTGGATAACTATGAATAAATGGAAGAGCAAATGGTGAACCTATATGGCTTACCCTAGATGAGACTAGGGAAGATATATCACTGTCAAAACCCCTCTAGGTGAAGACGCCATCTCCAACCCCAACTGTTGTGTCGCATGTTGTGCTACTACTCAAGAGCTCCAAAATCAATAATCATCAAAAGTAAAGTCTCCATTCACTTTATCTTTCTTTTATAACTTTCAAATGTGAAAACCCTAACTTTTGACCTAATTAGGTCACTTTAACTTCTAATTTGCAGTTGATTTCCATGCATGCACATGGAGACTTAATTGGGTGCATGAATCATTAAATAATGCTTAGATGTCATGCATGTCACTTTTAGGGTTTGCATGTCATTTTTAGGGTTTGCATGCATGTCACTTTTGGGAACATTACAGTCCTCCCTCACCAAAGATTGCTTGTCCTCAAGCAATGCCAATGCAACTCCAAAATCAATCAAATTGAACCAACTGAATCCAGGGATGATCCCAGGGTCCCAAATTATCCTAGGAGATCTGTAGCACCCTCTGCTCCAAGCATTGCACTGCACGGTATCATCACAAGATATCCCATAGAATCCTCCTATAAGTAGAGTAACTAACCACGGTATAAAACAAGTACCATTCTCATCATCGGTATCATATTCCAGTACCCGGTGATTATCATATCCGATCGTGCTCATCCTGAGCAGCTATCATCCATTTCGGGATCAGGGGAGCGTGAGCAACTGCACCTCTAGAACAATTTGCTAGCCTCCCTAGAGACCTCAGAATTTTCGCATGTGCCAGGCGTTCTGTTCGGCATGGGAAGGCTATCAGTCCTGCAAATCATCAGCTTCATCGGACACCTCCTTCACTGAAAATGTCACCCTTAGCTGATTTGGGGTTCGTGCTGATGGGGTATCACCGGAAGCAGAAGATACTAGGTCATCTTTGATTCAGCTCTTGATGCATGCATATTCTCTCAAGAGCATTCCAACTAGCTTATCAGTGGTAAGTGTTCATTCTATCCTACAAACCCTAACCCTAATTTTGCTATAAAATAGGGGATCTTGCATGGTAGTTTGCATGCCCGGCTGTTTCGGTATATTTGCATAGAACTAGAAAATATCGGGATTTGGGATACTACAGGAAGGCTTGTTGTATATATGGGGATGGCTCTGCATGTTGGTATGTAGGTGATCCAAACTACTACTAGTGGATAACCTATCACTATTGGGAAATAAGGGACTGTGTGGGTGGGCCCATTTTTCTCTGTCATTTGCATGAAGGCACTCATCATTTCTTTGTGCCCACTAGTGATTTCTTTTACAGCTGATATGAGACTATTAAAAGTTGTTTTATCATCATCCCCCGACTCTATGTCCTCTAACTCCTCTTCTCCTCTATCATTGTTTCTAAACCTCTGTCTCTAGTAAGTAATGTTGTATGGGTCTTCTAAATTAATTTACATGTTTTCCTGCCCACAGCTGGCCAGGAACATGCTCGGATACCACTATAATATCCCAAATCCTGATATTTTCTAATTCTATGCAAATATACTGAAACGGCTGGGCATGCAAACTTCCATGCAAAATCCCCTATTTTATAGAAAAATTAGGGTTAGGGTTTGTAAGATAGAATGAACACTTACCACTCATAAGCTGGATGGAATGCTCTTTGAGAGAATATGCATGCATCAAGAGCTGAATCGGAGATGACCTAGTATCTCCTGCTTCCGGTGATACCCCAGCAGCACGAAACCCAAATCAGCTAAGGGTGACATTTTCAGTGAAGGAGGTGTCCGATGAAGCTGATGATTTGCAAGACTAATAGCCTTCCTGTGCCGAAGAGAACACATAGCACATGCATAAATTCTGAGGTCTCTAGGCAGGCTAGCGAATTGTTCTAGAGTTGCAGCTGCTCACGCCCCCTTAATCCCGAAATGGATGATAGGTGCTGAGGATGAGCATGATCGGATCTGATAATCACCGAGTACTGGAGTATGATACCGATGATGAGAATGGTGCCTGGGTTTCGAAGGTAAACTGAGATCTGAAGACCTAGTGAATGATTTGGGCTTTCCGACTGAAAACCCCTTACAACTGCACATGTGCCCCTGCAACAATCTATGTTGTGTACTGGATAACTATGAATAAATGGAAGAGAAAATGGTGAACTTGTATGGCTTACACTGGATGAGACTAGGGCAGATATCTCACTATCAAAACCTCACTAGCTGAAGACGCCATCTCCAACCCCAACTGTTGTGCCGCATGTTGTGCCGCTACTCGAGAGCTCCAAAATAAATAATCATCAAAATTAAAGTCTCCATTCACTTTATCTTTCTTTTATAACTTTCAACTGTGAAAACCCTAACTTTTAACCTAATTAGGTCACTTTAACTTCTAATTTGCAATTGATTTGCATGCATGCACATGGAGACTTAATTGGGTGCATGCATCATTAAATAATGCTTAGATGTCATGCATGTCACTTTTAGGGTTTGCATGTCATTTTTAGGGTTTGCATGCATGTCACTTTTGGGAACATTACAAAAGACTTGACTAAAACTTGGCTGAAATGGAGTTTTACTAACTTTGAGATGAAATAAAGGGATTTGTCTAGGAGATATTGTCTTTGCTTTCTTGAAATATTGAGGATCAGTGAAAACTTGAAAATTACTAACCGGGATTGTAGGCTTCCACCAAGATGAATCTTGTTCTTCTCCCTTCAAAATAGAAAAAGGTGATGAAATATCTAACTGATCAGGGTTACATAGGGCTGGTGATGACTGAGACCTTCTGATCTTCCTAGTTGTTTTCAATATCTGTTCTAGGTCTGAGACACCCAGCTCTAAAGGTGAACTAGGTCTATTTCTTGTTCAAATTCCCTTAGTAGCCACTGTGAAATACTGATGAAAAGTAGTCTTTAAAATTTGTTGGTTTAAGTTCACCTCTCAAAACCAGTGAAATGATCAGTATCCCAGGGAAAATAGGTTTTCAACTTCATCCCCGACAATGGCGCCAAAGATGTTAGTGCCAGAAATTGTTCTCAAACTACAAAAGAACAAGCCAACACAATCGCAACCAATACAATAAAGTAAAATAGGTTTTTCTAGGGTTGTGGTTGTACATTTTGTAGACAAGAGGGCAGAAACTTCATGAAACCAAAGCAAACACTAAATCATGAGCATTTGAAAGAGTGAGATGCATAACATATAAACTATAATCCAAACATAATAATCACAGTACTGAGTTCCACCCATAGTTAGCAAGCACTTCAAGCATAAAAACCTTAAACAGGAAATGAGTATACCAACTGAGTAATTAACACAAATTAGAAATGAAACCAGTCAAAAGTCTAAAAGGGCATACATTTGCATATATTTCATAATTCAGTCATCAAAAAAACATAAGAGTCTTTACACTTAGCTTCATAAACCAAAGCTTGATAGCCTCCTCTTGCAACAAAAATCGAACAATTGGTCCTTTTTCAGACTTACATTTATCATGTTCCTTCAAAAACGGTTGCATAACTAAACCCTAACTACTTTTTAGGTTATCTATCGAACTGTTCAATATAAACTTATCATTATACAAAAATGAAAAAACTTTTCAAACTAACTAATAACTGCTCTTCTTAAGGTACTTTTACAAGTCTTTGTTGCCTCTACTACAAGAGCAATTCCCTCTAAGGCCTGGGCTTTCCTTCTAGCTTTCTGATGGTCTGCTTCCAAATCTACAACTCTTCTTGTCAACTCTTCATTTTGCTGTGTCAGCTCCTGAATAGTTTTCTTTAGTTCTGTAAATTGATTCTTTGTCTGTCTTTTTCCTTTAGGAGCCTCTTTAGAAACTGAAATCAGTTCCTGATAGTGACTATTAACTTCTTCGAAATCTTCTCTTAGTCTTTTATTTGCAGTCACTAATCCTTCATTACTTTCATGCAAGTACTCAATTTGATGCTTGTATTGTTTAATACTCTTGTGCAGATTTTCCTTCTCAAAATCAATGCATTTACCTTCTACTATTGGCTGCATCCCTTCTGGTATCCATGGGATTTTCAGCTTCTTGAATATTTCTTCATCCCCCTTCATATGCTCTATCAAGTTCACAAGAATTTCTGAATATTCTTCAACTTCAATACTGCAATGGCATCTTCAATTTCCTCTCTTTTCTCCATACAGAAACTCTTTATATCATTTCGTTGTTGTTCTTGAATCATCTTATTTCGAACCTCCATGAATATGTCTGAGATCTTAGTATCAATGAATACTGGTTTATCTTTTGGAACTATTGGATTTTTAACCTTCTTCACATCTTTGTTTGCATCCTCACTATCTTCCAATTTCTCCTGAGATGATGAATCTTCTATTACTGTAACCTTTTTCTCAGCCAGTTTGGGATTTAATAGCTTCTTCATATTTAACCTAAGCTTGTTCTTTGGCCTTGTCTTGGGCCTCCAAACTACTCCAACCTCTCCTAGCAATTTCAAAGCTTTCCCTTGATGTGTAATTGAAGCTAATTCAACCACTTTCATTTTCTTCCTTCGTGACACGGTCTCCTCTTCAGAATGGGCATGTATCTCCAGTTTAGAATGAAGCCTGTCTTTATCAGTGGTATGAACCCCAGCTTCATTAGATAAAGATTTTTCCTCTTCTTCAGAGAGTACTGTAATAAGGGTTTATTCCTATTTCTTTATCTCTTCATTTACAATTTGGTTCAGTTCTTCAGGAGAAGCATCTTCTACAGGCTCAAGTTCTTTCACCTCTAACCTTGAAACTTTATTTTCTTCAACATTAATTTGCTGTTCAATCTCAATGTTTTCATCTTCCTGGTTCACCACCCTCTTCATCTTTGACTGTGACTTTCTTTTTAAGTTTCTTAATCAAGTTTTGACCCTTTTCTAACTGTCTCTTCTAAGACTACTCTTACTGCTCTATTTTGGAAACCAGACCAAAACAAGAAGTATTCCCATGTCTTCTCTCTTTTCTAAAGTACAGTGCTTATAACTAGTTTAATAATCTCATGATGAAATAATGATTGTTTGGTGTGATCATGATGTTCTTTCACCCTGCTTGACATCTTCTGTAAACTTTTCAAAAAGAAGAATGGGAGATTCATTTTGGATTCATGACTGAGATGCTGAAGGAATCTAAAATGGTACTTAAACACAAAATCAAATCTCCCTTCACAAGTGATATAGCTTTGTAGGATTTTGATAGACTCTATCCATTCTAGCTTAAACTTTAGAATAGGTACTCCCTTGCCCCAATCTACTACTACATCTGGAAGTAGATATCTCTAAGCATCAAAAGTGAAAGGCACCTTTTTGAACAAGAATTCACCCTCATCTGAAATTCCTATTGCTTCTATTAACAGTTCCCTGGTCAGTTTAAACTTCAAAGTATCAAAAGACACTGTATCCTTATCCAAACATTGAGCGAATTTATAAGAGACTTCTGAGTGATAACCTTCAATCTTTTCAAAAAACACTAACCACCCTGCTTCTGCAAATAGTTTTGCACAATCTGGAAAATTTTGAGCCCAACTCATATCCGAAGATTCTGCTCTATTAGTCTTACCACTTCATTTCATCTTGAATAATTGTCAAATAGCTACTGTCAATAGAACAAACTCCGAATCTCTTCAACTCTTTACACTCTGACAAACAATGTTGAATTGGGAAACCTAAAAACCCTATAGTGAACTCTCTTGCTTAAAATGATAAATACTTTAATTCCATTGACAGAGAATTCGTCATTCAGTAAGAATTAGGTTTATAAACTAACAATATTCAATCGATTTTATCATTAGTCCTTTGTTTTGAAAAGCCCCAAATTTATGAACTTTGGTAACGATTCACAGCCTACCTGTCAAAGTGATTAATCCAGGTGCTGGAATCATGTTTTCTTGACTGTCAGGTGTCCAATTTCATTCCCCAATATTCTCTGACCACTTCAATAACTCCAAACGACCGCTCCTCGAAGCCCTAATTTTTTGCCCTGTTTCAAAATTCTGATTACAAACTGCTGATTTTTCGCCACAACCTTCATCTGTTCTACATGCTCTTCAAGGAATACAAGATTCAAGGCGCATTTGATTAGCAAGTCTGATTGGCTATACACTAAGCATCTTATTATCCCTCAATACACAGTTCACTTTTTTTTTCAAAAAAAAAAAAACTTTTGTTATTCATGATTGAATAAAAAAGTACATATCCTTTCAAAAATAGTCTTGTGAACAAACTATTCGACATCCACAGAAAAAAGTGATCAAAACTATACATCAAGAAGGGTCTAAAGTGAATCCGAGATGGAAAACATTCAGGAACTGAAATCCAATGACCAAAAAAACAAAAAGTTCATTTTCAGATATAAACTCAAGAACCACAATAAGGAGATTCAAAAGATATTGATGGAACCCGAGTCAATTTGCAGTTTTTCCAAGACTTCTTCCCAATTTAGCTCACCAACTTTGCCATCCAAAGCAGACTTAGAAAGCTGATTTTCCAACTAATTATATTCTCTAAAGATGTGCTGGAAATTGATGCTATTGAAGTTTTTTATCTTTTTCTGAATCCTGTAGCACCAAGGTGTTAGAGAGAGTATATTGAGTTTATGGTCACCTAAAGCCCATTTAATAGTGACCCTTAAGTCACCAAAAACATGTAGAGACACAATGTCAATACTTGAAGCCACTTTACATAAGCACCAGAGGGATAGAAGCTATGCTTTCATGTTTGTACCAATTCCACAATGTAATTTAAATTCAAAGGTTTGAACATTGTTAATCAATATAGCTACCCCCACCGCACAGAACCCATCTTTAGTTGCACCATCGAAAAAACCAACAGCACCAAAAAATGAATTTCCTTCAAAGTTTTGGGCCTAGAAATTGCAGCATACTTGCTACTGAACTCTTCATTCTACTTTAATATATG
Source organism: Pseudotsuga menziesii (assembly GCA_001517045.1). NCBI lineage: Eukaryota > Viridiplantae > Streptophyta > Pinopsida > Pinales > Pinaceae > Pseudotsuga > Pseudotsuga menziesii. The sequence continues at coordinate 70,650 of LPNX010002464.1, forward strand.
ATTGTAGATACTGTCAGATTCCAAGAGGTGGTCTTCAAAAATACAAGCATTCCTAACCATCCAGATTTTCCAGGAAATAATAGCAAACATAGAATAATAGTTTTTAAAGGCATTGTACAAATGGAAGACACATTGATCAAAGTTCTCCCCTTCCCAAACTTGAGACATATTTAATGGCAGACATATATTTTTCCAGATATCAAGAGTAAACTTACATCTTGTCAGCAAATGATCAATAGATTCAGAATCCTTCTTGCAAAGAATACAAAAACTTGGCCCATGCCAACCTTTTTTAATCAAATTATTCCATGTCTTCAAACTGTTTTGAAGAGCTAACCACATAAAACACTTAATTTTTAATGGAAGCATCCATTTCTAGATAAGTTTGTACCACCATTTATGAGCAGAACTGAAAGAAGTCTGAATGATGGCATGATAAGTAGATTTAGCAATGATGTCTCAAGTCTGTGTATTTGCTGACCAAGCCAGAGTATCCTCTTCAGATGAAATTATACAACCTGCAAGGTTCAAATTTTTAATATATGGATCTCATTCATGAGCGAAATCGTGGACCAGCCCCAAATCCTTTGTTGTAAACCAATAAGAACAATACTTGTTTCTCCATAAAGGTCTTATCATGTGGGCCAAAAAGAAATAACCAATGTCTCCCACATAATTTAAAATATGAGATGATAGTTTATATTCTTCGCCTAACCCAATAATAGGGTCAATTCCGACCATAGCATTCCTACCATTCCCAACTTTCCAACAAAGGTTTAATCAAATCATGTGGTAAATTTTTAAAAATCCTTTCCAGATTGGTGAGTTATTCCTGGATACCTTGAGAGGGAAGAAACTTCATGAAACCAAAGCAAACACTAAATCATGAGCATTTGAAAGACTGAGATGCATAACATATAAACTATAATCCAAACATAATAATCACAGTACTGAGTTCCACCCACAGTTAGCAAGCACTTCAAGCATAAAAACCTTAAACAGGAAATGAGTATACCAACTGAGTAATTAACACAAATTAGAAATGAAACCAGTCAAAAGTCTAAAAGGGCATATAGTTGCATATATTTCATTATTCAGTCATCAAAAACACATAAGAGTCTTTACACTTAGCTTCATAAACCAAAGCTTGATAGCCTCCTCTTGCAACAAAAATCGAACCATTGGTCCTTTTTTAGACTTACATTTATCCTGTTCCTTCAAAAATAGTTGCATAACTAAACCCTAACTACTTTTTAGGTTATCTATCGAACTGTTCAATATAAACTTATCATTATACAAAAATGAAATAACTTTTCAAACTAACTAATAACTGATCTTCTTAAAGTACTTTTACAAGTCTTTTGCTGCCTCTACTACAAGAGCAATTCCCTCTAAGGCCTGGGCTTTCCTTCTAAATTTCTGATGGTCTGCTTCCAAATCTACAACTCTTCTTGTCAACTCTTCATTCTGTTGTGTCAGCTCGTGAATAGTTTGCTTTAGTTCTGTAAATTGATTCTCTGTCTGTCTTTTTCTTTTAAGAGCCTCTTTAGAAACTGAAATCAGTTCCTGATAGTGACTATTAACTTCTTCCAGATCTTCTCTTAGTATTTTATTTGCAGTCACTAATCCTTCATTACTTTCATGCAGGTACTCAATTTGATGCTTGTATTGTTTAATACTCCTGTGCAGATTTTCCTTCTCAAAATCAATGCATTTACCTTCTACTATTGGATGCATCCCTTCTGGTATGCATGGGATTTTCAGCTTCTTGAATATTTCTTCATCCTCCTCGTATGCTCTATCAAAGTCACAAGAATTTCTGAATGTTCTTCAGCTTCAATACTGCAATGAACTGCATCTTCAATTGCCTCTCTTTTCTCCATACAGAAACTCTTTATATCATTTTGTTGTTGTTCTTGAATCATCTTATTTTGAACCTCCATGAATATGTCTGAGATCTTAGTATCAGTGAATACTGATTTATCTTTTGGGACTATTGGCTTTTTAACCTTCTTCACTTCTTTGTTTTCATCCTCACTATCTTCCAATTTCTCCTGAAATGATGAATCTTCTATTACTGTAACCTTTTTCTCAGCCAGTTTAGGATTTAATAGCTTCTTCATATTTAACCTAAGCTTGTTCTTTGGCCTTTTCTTGGGCCTCCAAACTACTCCAACCTCTCCTAGCATTTTCAAAGCTTTCCCTTGAAGTGTAATTGAAGTTAATTCAACCACTTTCATTTTCTTCCTTCGTGACACGGTCTCCTCTTCGGAATGGGCATGTATCTCCAGTTTAGAATGAACCCTGTCTTTATCAGTGGTATGAACCCTAGCTTCATTAGATAAATAATTTTCCTCTTCTTCAGAGAGTACTATAATAGGGGTTTGTTCCTGTTTCTTTATCTCTTCATTTATAATTTGGTTCAGTTCTTCAGGAGAAGCATCTTCTACAGGCTCAAGTTCTTTCACCTCTAACCTTGAAACTTTACTTTCTTCAACATTAATTTTCTGTTCAATCTCAATGTTTTCATCTTCCTGGTTCAAAGATTTTCCTAGTTCACCACCCTCTTCATCTTTCACTATGACTTTCTTTTTAAGTTTCTTGATCAAGTTTTGACCCTTTTCTAACTGTCTCTTCTGAGACTACTCTTCCTGCTCTATTTTGGAAACCAGACCAAAACAAGAAGTATTCCCATGTCTTCTCTCTTTTCTAAAGTACAGTGCTTATAACTACTTTAATAATCTCATGATGAAATTCTGATTGTTTGGTGTGATCTTGATGTTCTTTCACCCTGCTTGAAATCTTCTGTAAACTTTTCAAAAAGAAGAATGGGAGATTCATTTTGGATTCATGACTGAGATGCTGAAGGAATCTAAAATGGTACTTCAACACAAAATCAAATCTCCCTTCACAAGTGATATAGCTTTGTAGGATTTTGATAGACTCTATCCATTCTGGCTTAAACTTTTGAATAGGTACTCCCTTGCCCCAATCTACTACTACATCTGGAAGTAGATATCTCTAAGCATCAAAAGTGAAAGGCACCTTTTTGAACCAGAATTCACCCTCATCTGAAATTCATGTTGCTTATGCTAATAGTTCCCTGGTCAGTTTAAACTTCAAAGTATCAAAAGACACTGTATCCTTATCCAAACATTGAGCGAATTTATAAGAGACTTCTGAGTGATAATCTTCAATATTTTCAAAAAACACTAACCACCCTGCTTCTGCAAATAGTTTTGCACAATCTGGAAAATTTTGAGCCCAACTCATATCCAAAGGTTCTGCTCTATTAGTATTACCACTTCTTTTCATCTTGAATAATTGTCAAATAGCTACTGTCAATAGAACAAACTCCGAATCTCTTCAACTCTTCACACTCTGACAGACAATGCTGAATTGGGAAACCTAAAATCCCTATAGTGAACTCTCTTGCTTAAACTGATAAATACTTTAATTCCATTGACAGAGAATTCGTCATTCAGTAAGAATTAGGTTTATAAACTAACAATCTTCAACTGATTTTATCATTAGTCCTTTGTTTTGAAAAGCCCCAAATTTATGAACTTTGGTAACGATTCGCAGCCTACCTGTCAAAGTGATTAATCCAGGTGCTGGAATCATGTTTTCTTGATTGCCAGGTGTCCAGTTGCATTCCCCAATATCCTCTGACCACTTCAATAACTCCAAATGACCGCTCCTCAAAGCCCTAATTTTTTGCCATGTTTCAAAATTCTGATTACAAACTGCTGATTTTTTGCCACGACCTTCATCTGTTCTACATGCTCTTCAAGGAATACGAGATTCAAGAGGCATTTGTCTCATTATGCTCAACCATCATTATTCTATCACTGCATGCAAAGGGACTGTACAACAGAGAGGTCGTGCAACCATACAGGATGTGACCATACAGTCGTACAAATCTGTACAGCAGGTCATACAGATTCCGTACAACAATCAGTCGTACAGTGCACGTCGTATAGAAGTAGGTCATACAACTGTCTTGGGATTTGTTCCCTACCTCCATGTTTTTCTCAATGATTTTTGGGTGATTTGATTTTTCCATCTAGGGCATAAATCAAATTTTCTCATTTGTAAAAGCTCCATATTTTCTTAATAAAAATATCATCTCATATTGTTGCACCGGTTTTCCCATCTTGGGTTTTGTCCGGGGGTTTCTACCCAAAAAAACTATGTGATTTCTATTTGATGTGATTGATGTTGTGAATGGTTCTCAGTTAGTTATATTTCATTGCATACTAGTAAAGAAGTACATGTGTGGTTATTTCATGAATCAAATTAAAGATATTTTTTTAGCCTTAGTTGTGCTTTAAAGGAAAATTTACACCGATAAACGTAGAGACCGAGTGGTATCATTACCCAACGTCCCCCCTAAGTCCCGCAACAGATACATATCTATGGTTTAGTTATGGAAACTAATCCCGCTGGTAGTCATCAACATGTAACAGAACCTTCTGCCCCCCCATGTCAGTCGTAGTCTCAACAAGTACTCCAATGTAGGGAAACTATAATAAAACATAAAAGTAAACCTTATATAAACCATGATTAATTCTCAACCTCACAACTCACTTATGGCCAAATATTTTTCTTCCAATAATAACTAGTCGAATTCCATCTCTTAGTAACCTCCAAACGGTCTAGTTCGTTATATGCTCTTGTAACTTTTAAGGTCACGAGTTACAAGTTGGATAATGCTCCAAGTGGTTGGAAGAATGGAGATTAGAATCTAGATTCTAATTCAAAAAGTGATCTATATACCTATATCCCATGAGATGTGTGTCCTTCGTGAAAACCCATGAGGTGAAAAATGACATAGTCATTTTAATAATTATATTTCTCTTTGACTCCATTTTGTATCCCTTTAACCAGACTTCTATCTCCCTCATGCTCCTAGTAATATTCTTTGCAACTTTTCATTATATATTATGTTTCCTTTTTGTACATAGATCTCAAGCATGACTTAAATTTCACCGTAGTATCATTACCATATAGTAATTAGGAGATAATAAGGTAAACTAACACTAAAGTCTAACTAAGACATTCGTTATCATTATGTTTTTGGACATATAGTATTCGGTTAGATGTATGAAATTTAATTGTATTGAAAATAAACTTTTCGTTGTCCAATGTTTTAATATAGTTAAATTTTTGTGTCTATTTTTTTATTTTTTTATAAAATAATTATATATGTTTTTATTGGTTGAGAGGGATGATGTCATTCTAGAAATTTGTTGCCCACCCCCCAGCGGCTGGCTGATGTAAGGTAAGGTTCCTGCCATTGTAATTAACTGCTATGACTACAGGGTTATTATTATGATGTAATGGATATATCTTTAACTTTGTATTAGTCATGTCTTTGACCAAAAAAAAATTAATTTGTTCTAATGTTAAATATTATGACATATTAAATTTGTATTTTTAAAAAATATTTATAGCACGTCTGATTGGCTATACATTAAGCATCTTATTATCCCTCAATACATAGTTCACTTTTTTTTTCAAAAAAAAAAACTTTTGTTATTCATGATTGAATAAAAAAGTACATATCCTTCCAAAAATAGTCTTGTGAACAAACTGTTCAACATCCACAGAAAAAGTGATCAAAACTATACATCAAGAAGGGTCTAAAGTGAATCCGAGATGGAAAACATTCAAGAACTGAAATCCCATGACCAAAAAAACAAAAAATTCATTTTCAGATATAAACTCAAGAACCACAATAAGGAGATTCAAAAGATATTGATGGAACCCGAGTCAATTTGCAGTTTTTCCAAGACTTCTTCCCAATTTAGCTCACCAACTTTTCCATCCAAAGTAGACTTAGAAATCTGATTTTCCAACTAATTATATTCTCTAAAGATGCGCTGGAAATTGATGCTATGGAAGTTTTTTATCTTTTTCTGAATCATGTAGCACCAAGGTGTTAGAGAGAGTATATTGAGTTTCTGGCCACCTAAAGCCCATTTAATAGTGACCCTTGAGTCACCAAAAACCTGTAGAGACACAATGTCAAAACTTGAAGCCACTTTACATAAGCACCAGAGGGATAGAAGCTATGCTTTCATGTTTTTACCAATTCCACAATGTAATTTAAATTCGAAGATTCGAAGGTTTGAACATTGTTAATCAATATAGATACCCCCTCCGCACAGAACCCATCTTTAGTTGCACCATCGAAAAAACCAACAGCACCAAAAAATGAATTTCCTTCAAAATTATGGGCCTAGAAATTGCAGCATACTTGCTACTGAACTCTTCATTCAACTTTAATATATGATTGTAGATACTGTCAGATTCCAAGAGGTGGTCTTCAAAAATACAAGCATTCCTAACCATCCAGATTTTCCAGGAAATAAAAGCAAACATAGAATAATAGTTTTTAAAGGCATTGTACCAATGGAAGACACATTGATCAAAGTTCTCCCCTTCCCAAACTTGAGACATATTTAATGGGAGACATATTTTTCCAGATATCAAGAGTAAACTTACATCTTGTCAGCAAATGATCAGTAGATTCAGAATCCTTCTTGCAAAGAATACAAAAACTTAGCCCATGCCAACATTTTTTAATCAAATTATTCCATGTCTTCAAACTGTTTTGAAGAGTTAACCACATAAAACACTTGATTTTTAATGGAAGCATCCATTTCTAGATAAGTTTGTACCACCATTTGTGAGCAGAACTGAAAGAAGTCTGAACGATGGCATGATAAGTAGATTTAGCAGTGATGTCTCCAGTCTATGTATTTGCTGACCAAGCCAAAGTATCCTCTTCAGAATAAATTATACAACCTGCAAGGTTCAAATTTTTAATATATGCATCTCATTCATGAGCTGAATCATGGACCAACCCCAAATCCTTTGTTGTAAACCAATAAGAACAATACTTGTTTCTCCATAATGGTCTTATCATGTGGGCCAAAAAGAAATAACCAATTTCTGCCACATAATTTAAAATATGAGATGATAATTTATATTCTTCACCTAACCCAATGATAGGGTCAATTCCGACCATAGCATTCCTACCATTCCCAACTTTCCAACAAAGGTTTAAACCAATCATGTGGTAAATTTTTAAAAATCCTTTCCAGATTGGTGAGTTATTCCTGGAGACCTTGAGAGGCTTCCTAACCCAGTCAAAAAGGGTCATCTTAATATAATTCCCTTTCAATATTGAAGACCAGAGGGTATTGTCTGTCAACCCCCTCCAAAATCTGTTCATTCTCAAAGAAGCACTGATTCAGGATAAGTTTTTTATACCCCATCCTCCCTAGTCCTTTGGCAAAGAAATATTTTCCCATCCAGCCATAATAAGACTACCACTTTTTTTGCCCCTCGTCCATAAAAATTTGAAAATATATCTTCTCAAATCATTGATAACAAAGGAGGGAACCTAGAGAAGGGAAATCCAATATACAGGAATGCTAAGGAGGACAACCTTGATAAGGGAAAGCCTTCCACCGATGGACGATGGACAAGAATATGAAGGTCCAATTTTGTATTCTTCTTTCAAACTTCTCAAGCATCCAATGCCAATCTTCAACTATAGCCATTAGGTTTCAAAAAATAACCTAAATATTGGAAACCAGATTCTGGATCACAAGTTTTATATGGGAGAATAGAAGTGATACCATCTAAAGTATCCTTATCCAGTTTGTTGTGGAAAATACTGGATTTTTTTATACTGCCAGACATACCAGAAGCCTTGCAAAAAATACTGATGATCTCTTTAATACACCATCATTCATCCAAGGAACCCATACCAAACAGCAAAACATCATCTACAAAAAGTAAATGAGTAGTAGATAAGTCCTTACAAACTTTAATTCCTTTCACAAATCCTTTTTTCTTAATATCAAGAATAAATCTACCTAAACCTTCAATGGTGAGAAGAAATTGCAGAGGTGAGAGTGGGAATCCTTGTCTAACCCCTCTTCCACTTTTAAAAAAATATGATGGAGCACCATTGACCAAGACAACAATATGAGCAGATGTAACACAACCCATATTCCACTTTAACAACGATAGAGGCGTCCCAATATGAATAAGTACTAACCTTAAAAATCCCCAGTCCACTTTGTCAAAAGCGTTTTCCATATCCATCTTAAGAAGAAGAGCCCTCAATTTATTTTTCTTAATATAATGAACAACCTCCTGAGTTATCCCAATGGCATCTAGAATTTTCTTATCATGGAGGAACCCAAATTGCTCACAAGATAAATATTTTGATAATATTGGTTTAATTCTATTAGAAATAGTTTTTTACATGAGCTTGTAGAGCAAATTACAAAGGGAAATCGAACAAAAATCAGCAAAATGGTATGGTTTATTAAACTTGGGAACCAAATTGAGAAAGCTGCAGTTTAAAGCTACAGGAGCAAAACCTTCAGTTCTATAAAATTCAACCAAAGCAAGCATCTCTTCTCCTATTAAATCGAAGAAATGGAGAAAAAGTTCAATAGTCCACCCGTCAGGGCCAACACTTTTTTCTTTTTTTAAATTGCTTTAAGTATTCCTGGATTTCCTTCATAGTCACCTGATTGTCCACAAGTATTTGTCCTCTTCATCGAAAAAAGTGGGATAAAACCTAGTGGTTTTAAGCTAAGCTTCAAGTGAAGTTTGTCCATCCTTTTTAAAAATCCTTTCAAAATATTTGTTTGCCAAATTCTAGAGTCGATCCTGACCTTTCACACAATTTCCATTTTCACCTGATAGTTCTGAGATATAGTTCAAATTTATTCTGTTTGAGGAAAAAGAGTGAAAAAAACATGGTATTATTATATCCTAGATTTATACAAACAGATCTGCTTTTTAGCCTCTAGTCTATTTCCTCCTGCTTCAAAATCAAATCCTTTTTTTTCGAACTCCTTAGTTAATAAGAGATCTTCTTCAGATAATCAGAAATAAGGATTCTTTAAGTGTAAATTTCTGATCTGTTTGTCAAGATGAATAAAATGTTCCCAATATTTTTCTTTCTTGGCTTTGATCCAACTTGTGACAGCCTCTTTAAGAAGTTTTAGCTTTGCAACCATAAGATCCATAGGATTGATCTCCTCATCATCCTTGAGATTTATCCAAGTATCGAACAAAACTACATAAATCTTCATTCTCAAGCCAAGAAATATTGAACTTGAAAGGAAAATTTTGTTTAGGAGTAAGTCCCTCAATTTGCAGGAAAATATGCCAATGATCAGAGAATTTGTTCATCCCCACCCAAGTTCTATGTCTTTGAAATCTATGGACAAAAGAAGCATTTACTACAAATCTATCTAGACTCTTGTGAATACCTTCCTTCCCACATCTACGGTTAGTCCAAGTAGGTTCCAACATTGGGGGAATGATATCAACTAAAACAAAATTTTCCAAAAGATCCTTGAAATAAAACGCCATCGAGTCCAATTTGGCCTTTTATCCCAAAATCTCAGCAGGAGACATGGTGAAATTAAGATCTCCGGCCAAAATAAGATTTTCAGACCTTAATAAATTTGAGTTTGATAAAGAGGCCCAAAGCTCATATCTATTTTTGTAAGGGGAATACACATTTAAAATAGTAACGTCCAGATTAGTGAACCCCAAATTCCCTTCAAGTAAGATGCCACAACTAGTTTTGAAAGGCCTCAACTGAGCAAACCTAGGATTACAATAGGATAAGAGACCTCCTAATAAACCCGAAGCACTAACAGCTGACATCTCCCAACCAGGAAAAATGTTTGCAATTATTTCAATAGCAATAGAAGCAGGGCACATTGTTTCTTGCAGATGAATAATAGCATGGCTAGTATCTGAGAAAAGTTTGGTTAAGGCCTTAACCCTATCAGCCCTACCCAAAGCCCTTACATTCAGAGAGAGAAAAGTCATTTAAAGACAAAATTTTGGGAATTATTTCTAAGTTCCCCAGATGTAATAGCAGGTACAATGACTTCTTTATCTAAAATTACTTCCTCCAATTTGAAATATAAGGGTTTACAGGTCATGGGACCAGTATCCTGAGAAGAATGTTTATAATTTTTCTTTTTTCTAATGGTGATGTTTTGGTAGTGAATGGAATGAAGTGAGTTGGCCGTATGGTTTGAGGACGGGTTCTTCGAAAAGATTTCAAGAGGTGCTCTGAAATCCTTAACATCAGAATGGTTATAACCACTTCCTTTTCATATTTCTACATCTAGATCTAGGTGGCTTGGAAAACTAGGTTGTGGCTTAAAACACTTTTCTGCCAAAATGGCATCTACAAGGAAATTAGGGGAGTTTGGTTAAGATGGTAAAGGAGTTAAGGAACAATCCTTAAAATCTCTTTGATCTAAGGAAACCTCAAAAGAAACAGATTGAATATCATGACCCAAATTTCTAAAAGCCGAGGTAACCAGAGAACCCTTAACTACCCCCTGTTCATCATAGAACTCAGGAAGGATAGAAACTAAATCCTGCACCAAAGGATTTTTTGAAATTGAAACAACTGAAACTGGTTCTAAAAAAATAGTATTCTTTCCACTGGAAATATTAGCATCCAATTCCTTTTCAACAAAAAGATAAAAGTTAAGTTCTTCCTTAGAGACATCTTCATAATGAGTAGAGGAATCTGAATCACTCTTACCCGATAAAAAGTGCCCATTTTTGGGAGCCAAGCTACAATTCTACTTTCCCTTGCTGGAGAGAGATGAATTTGGTGAGTCTAAATGAGTAGCTGAGGGTTCCGACTGGCCACCATACAACAAAAAAGGACATCAAGATTTAACATGTCCAGTGTGTCGATCGTAAAAGCATCTCAAAGGAATGTGCAGATAATCAAGTTTTTTACAGAAAACCCTATCCCCTCAAGTCACTTGGATTTCTACAGTGAGCCCTTCCACAATGTCTAGTTCAACCATGAACCTAGCCATTGATTTATTCATTCCATGGAGTGATTTTTTATCCACCCTTATCAAATTTCCCACCAAGTTAGTTATCCCCAGCAAGACATTATGTGTCCAAATCTCAAGAGGAAACCCTCGTAAAAGCATCCAAAGATGTTGTTTAGTCTGGCACTCTTTTGCAGGGTTAAAAGCAATATGCCATCATTTTAAGATCAAGGATCCTTCATTGAAAAGCCAAACCCTGCCAAAAACTTTCAGCAGCTTCGCCTCATTCGAAACGATGAATATGATCCAACCATTGATTAAAAGATCAATGCACAAGTCATGACCTACTTTAGGGACCCAAAATTTGCTCACTCAAGCTTGTAAATCTCCTTTATTCAGCTTTGCTAATTCAACTCTTCCCACTAGAGCCCGATTTGACGACATTTCAACATGATCCAAGTTTACATCCGCTCCCAGTTCAAACCTGGCTAAACCTGATCTCGCTTTCACAAAGTTAAGCCTTCGTCGATACCTTGCCTTCTCTCCTTTCAATAAATGGCTCCTCGTAGATTCCACCTGGAGTGGAAAACCCTCATCTAGACCATCCATAGAAGGATCCACACTACAACTCTTTTTAGTCAAACTAAAGGGTTTTGGTAAACTTTTGTCCAATACTAGAACCGGATCCATTAGCGACCATATGTTGAGCTGGTCTACTGCAAATACGCATAAACACTGACAAAAGGACATTGTGAGTTTGACTTTTAACCACATGTGCAAACCCCCATCACATCAAAGGGGACAATGCAAATCTGAAATTTCAACTATGTAAAAACCCACTTTTCATAAAACCTATATCCATTTCCAAGACTAAAAACTGAAAAAACACAATAACCCCATGATGGAGAGTAAGATGAGATGAAATATAACATAATAAAACCCAAGATTCTCACTTTTTTCTCTTAGTAGGTAATAGGTTGATCGAGTATCCGAAAAGCTGGACTCCAAGTCTGTTACATTCACTCATTTACCTCCAAAATAGGTTTTTAGTGCTAGACACCTCCAAACCCTAGCCATTATCCATTTCCAATTAAAAATTTTCACAAAGTCGAATGGGAATACTTACCACTATACTACCATACACAAAAAAATCAACAAGAAAAAAACATTTTTTTATTATTATAAAAGTCGTATCCGCATATACAAAAGGTCCATATACCATCTTCACTAATTCCTTGGAAAAAAAGGGATCAAAACTACAATCCACCATCAAAAGACACCCCACCAGATCAGAGAACAAAAAAACTCATCTAAAACAAAGATCAACAACAATGGTAGCCCATCCGCTATACCAAAATAACTGAGAAAAATGAGCCAAAGACATCACAAACAGATGGAGAAGAACTAGCTCCAACAACAAACCAAACATAATTAAAATAATCTCATACTCTTAGCCTTGCAAAGCTTCCCCGTTAAGAAAATCCTGAAATATATTTTACCATCCATGAACCCCAACTCCTTTTTGGACAGACTATTAGCTTCCCTATTATAAACTCTAGAGATATGATGAAGAGATAAAAATGAAAGTCTTTCATCAAACACTTAATGCTTTCCATCCAATGAAACAGAACCAGAGACCGCACCTCAGCCTGCCCCAAAGCCTATTGAACAATAACTTGAGAATCCCCCAAAACTTGCAAAGAATACAAACCCCATCATTTGGCCAAAAAAAGTAGGCCCCATAAAGCCACCATCTCAACTCTCATATTAGAGCCTCTGCCATCTCTCAACCTTCCCTTAAGAATACATAGTTGACTTTATATTAAGCATGGGTTGACTAAACAAATTATTAATCTTTTTTAATGTTTTATATTGTAATACAAAAATTTATATTTATAAAACATATATAAATTATAATTATTTCATATTTGATTGGCTCATGCATTAAATATCTTATTATGTAATCATTACATATTGAAAAAAAATTATTGTAATGAGATAAAAATAAATAGTTTACTTGATATTTAATTAATACGATACAGAGGTAAATAACAATAGAGATTGAGATATGCTTTCTTATGCGATTATATAGTGTCTATATGTATAAAATTAAATATTTTAAAAATAAAATAATAAATAACAATAGAAATTTAAAATAATTAAACAATTTTTTGAAAAAATAAAAAAGTAAAGTAATTGCAATGTGGAGACCATCAACATGTATTGTATTTTTATTTGTTACAAGCACTTTTGTAAAGTGAGAATAGATAATTCATTAGAGTATGATGATGATTTTTATTTTTTAAATTATTTTTAATTTGATAATTTTGTACAAAACTATATAAAATTAGTAACAATATGGTTCGCAGTTCAAGAATGTTTTGAACAATATTTTTTAGTAATTATTTATTAAGTAAGAATAGATAATTCATTACATTGATAATGTGATTTTTTTTATTTTTTAAATTAATTTTAATTTGATAATTTTATACATTTTATACATTTTTTTTAAATGAGTAACAATACTAGCATAGATTCATTTTAAGCGCGGATCTATCAAGCACCGAGAGGGATCATATTTCTTGAGGTGTACATTTGTTTACCATTTGGATCCCTCTCGATACCTGATAGATCTGGGTTTAAAATGGATCTGTACTAGTTTAATTTTTATTTATTTATTTAAGTCGATATGTAATTTATATTTTCATTTTTTTATTTTTTTTTATTTTTTTATTTTTTTTTTATGTCAGCTAGCATAACGTGACAAGATCTCCCCCAAACTGGGTTGGAGAGCACCTCGCTTCTCTCAATGCAATTTTTTTTAAATGAGTAACAATATGACTTATTATTGGAGAATGTTTTGAAAATCATTATTCATATAAAGTTTAACAACATTTTTTTACTAAATTTTATTAATAAATAATTAATTATGATGATTTATGAATGTTTCTCCTAAAACTTTTGGACATTAAAAAAAATGATCTTAAATGCAAGTGACTCATTTTCCTTTTACAGGGTCTCATTCAAGAAACAACTCATTTCCTTTTTAAGTGGTTTCATGAATGTTTTGAAGTTTTGAAAATCTATATTCACAAAAAATTTGCAACAATTTTTTTGAATTAAATTTTATTAATAAATGACTAACTATGGTGATTTAGGAATGTTTTTTTCAAGTTTTTTTTAGAATATAAATAAAATTGATCTTAAAAGCAAACGTCTCATTTCTTTTTTAAATGGTCTCAAAACCAAGTTACTTGTTTCACCTTTTTAAAAATAAAACCAAAAGTAGTATCGTTGAATGTTAATAACTATAATCATATAAAAATTACTACTGGCGACACATAATAACCTAAAATTGATTTAAAAATAACAACACATCTAAGAATTATTTTCGAAACATACGTCTACAAATTTTAGAGTGTCGTTTTCTAGATCCTAATTTTCTAATGAGGGAGTTAGCCTCCTTATTCTACACTACATAAATATATTTTAATTTAAGTATACGATGGAAACTTTTGGAGTTTGAATATCATAGTCATGAATGAATAGTGCTATATTAATATACAACTTGATCTGATCGTGCTTCTTAATTAGTATGTACAGAGAATTATTAATTATTGCAATTAATCGTACTTCCATTAAACAATGTTCTACTGCTAACCATACTTCCAAGTATTCACAAAAGCAGATATGTAGTTACTTGTGAATAATTTAGTCATTAAGTTCATGTGATAGTGTAGACATTATGTCCACATCCTTAGTTAATGCTTTCCATGAGCAACTTCAACTATTGGAAAGGCAAGGCATTGATTGAAAAATCAACGAGTGCATAGTAAATATACCATTTGATGTTCTCAAGTTTATATATTTTCATTTTAGTTATGCCTACACTAAGAGGCAAGGACTAGCTACCAGGTAGCCCTTATTATGTAATGATTACAAACAGGCCCGAAATTTGATGGCCTACATAACATTTTTTTGTTCTCAAGATGTATTTGACACGTAGATTCTTTTAATACTTAGGTCTTCGTATATAGCTTGTGATATATATTGGTGGATCTGGGATGAGGCATCAATATATGGATGACAACATTGATCTGAGAACACTAACCAATATCATTGTATCACCTGATTCACAATAGATATATACTGTGGTGCCACCTTGATGAATCACACTCGCATATAATTAAAATATACACCTAAAAATCGCGCTGCTTGTAGTTACGTGGACGGTGGTAAAGTTAATGACCATTGTAAGCAATGATGGCATGATGGTGAATTAATTGATCACTTAAGCCTGAAAGTGTAGATTTGAGATGTAGTTTGTTTTTGTTAGTCTTAAGAGATTTGTGTACTTTCATGATGGTTTAGTTTCTTTATTACTTCGGTTTTAAATGTGTTTATGGTTCTCAGTTTTTAAATCCCTGATATTCTTACAAATCCTATTGTCAAAGTCCATGGACATTTGCCACCTCATGGCTCTTGTTCAGTTATGCTTTGATGTAGGGGTCCATATTTACATCCTAGGTCATTATAATTCAGTTTACATAGTTTAATATCTAAAAAGATAACCATGTCATTATAATATATACACAATTTAATTGAATATAATCCAAGGGTTAAAATTGGAGTACTGTAATCCCTTCTCCTTTGGAACAACATTAACCTTAGCGTGATCTCAAGATAACAAGAAAGATGGGCATGATTCCATCATGGAATTTTCAAACTCTCATGTGACCTCATCTCAACCATAGTGCTTCCATTGCGCTTTTACATGTTCGTTGGCTTAATTAGGAAGCAGTGTTGTTTTATTGTACATGACAAATAATGACTCTATTTGAAACCCTGCCTCCATTTCCACTTGAATGGGAGGCCAATAAATTATGTGGTTAAGATAATGTATGTATTACTTAAGAAAATAAACAAGAAATATGGTATGAGCTATAAGAATAGCAGGAAATGTAATTTTATACGCGATAGGTCATGTCTTGTCTGGGACTCAAAATGCTCCATAGAATTATGGTTCTAGCTTGGCACAACTACCAAGCATCAATGAGATCTTCCTCATCCTCACTCTAAGGCATCTACTCTTATTCACTTCTCTATTAAGGTTGTGTGACATCTCAATGACTAAACTCCAACCACAATATTATTCCACACATGCACTTAAGGAGGATTCCATCTTGGAAATAGAGGAAGGTCCTATCATTCTCGCTTGTAATTCTTTAATATGATATTGGTTTCCTTTGTTTATAATTATTCCAAGTGATGGTTTGGGAGGTTTGTGATCAATGGAGGGATAAGGTCAAAAGTGTTCATTAGAAAAGGAGGTATTTCCTAAGGGTTTCATCCTAGTCCATCACCATGTTTAAAGACTTGGAAATGGTTGATTATAATGAGGAGGAAGACTTATGTCCTAATTTTGTATTCAAGTCAGACAATGAACTTTGGAAATCTAGGAAATTTTTAAAGCTTTTAATGAAGTACTAAATCTTGGTGTTATAGAGAAAGAAACTTTCATTCTATTGGGAAAGTGGTCAACAAGGTGACGCATGGATCTGCTCGAACATTAGTACACTAGACTATAATTGTCAAAGTATTGAGTTCACTTGAATTCTTCATGACACCCTCAATCTCAAGGGAATCAAAATTTTATTGTTGGTTTAGTGGTATTGAATGTTTGCTTATAAGAGACCAAAACTAAGTTTAATCATTCACCGGGTGAGCTTTTGCAGTGCAGGGGTGTTAAATCTTTAAGTTAAATATAAAGATGATAATGGGAA
The DNA here is from genome assembly GCA_001517045.1 of Pseudotsuga menziesii. Lineage (NCBI taxonomy): Eukaryota > Viridiplantae > Streptophyta > Pinopsida > Pinales > Pinaceae > Pseudotsuga > Pseudotsuga menziesii. The sequence goes on from LPNX010002464.1 coordinate 87,289, forward strand.
ATGACAGCTTGAGAGGATCTCCAAAGGATGATATAGTAGTGGAAGAGCAAAGGCTTCTCTCAACTAATACGTGCAAAGACTAGGGCTCATTTAGACTAGCACCTACAAATTAAGGAAGGAAAGGTTTGTGAAGTCGTGACGATATCTAGGATTTTTGAAGGGATAGAGGAAGAAAAGGTTGATACTATTGTTTCAGATAGACTAAGAAACAATCCACAATGTACACATACTTAAAAACGAATTAGGGTTCGAGAGTGGGTGAAGATATTTGTAGGCCATGATCTAAACGTTTCAAAGGCCAAAGGGATTATAGCTTTGGAAATTATTGATCTGTTCATGGGGGAGAATGTGAAGGGGGGAACCCTTGTAATTGGATTCTAGTTTTGGGATATATTACCAATTTCTGCATTCTGATGAGAAGTTGGATGTGCTTTATAATGATAAAAGTTGTAAGGAATGGTTGTGGAGAGTATCTAGTTTATGCCTTAATTAACCTTGGACATAAAGCTTCATTCCTAGGAGGGAAGCTGCATTTATTCAAAAGATATGGATCCTCCTTCCAAGTATTTCCTTTGTGTCATGGAATGAAGATATAACGGAGAGAGAGGGAAATATTATTGGCCATTGTATTGCCTTCATTGAAGGTTGGCTCAAAAAAGTGGAAAAAAGGATTACAAAAGTCCTAGTCGAATTGGACATTCGAGAGGTTTTGTTGGAGGAGATAGATATATAATGGGATTTGTGGAAGTTTTGATAGAAGCTTGATTATTATAGATTCCCCTTCCATTGTGTGTTTTTAACAAGGCAAGTCTCTTGCAAGCCAAGTGTCCCTATGTTGGGAAAGGTCAAGGTTGTGCCAAAAAAAAAAAATGGGTGAAAAAGAAATAGATGAGGTTAAGAGAGTTTCCCAAGGGTGATGTAAAGGTTAAGTGAGTTGAGATATAGGATAACAAGCTGATCTTAATCTTTCAAGGATAATTTCATAAGTCTCTTCATAAAGGACTTGATGCTTCAAATCCCAAAGAACCTACATCATTGCCATGCACTCAAGGTATTCTACTTTGTGTACTTCGAATAAGGAGAATGTTACTGTGTGTTTTAGTTGAAACTAAGGGACACACAAACCTATCCAAAGACATAAGGAAGATTCCTCCACTTTCCTTATAATTCCTTAGAAAAATTCAACCAAGGGAATCCCTCGAGGAAGAATCACATAGTATGGAGAGGGTGGAGCTTATGGGGATCGATGTTGTTATATTTCAAGGGGGGTATATAGGAGCTTTTGAGGGGATATATATATATACATAGCCCTGCATGGTAGCTCAATTGGTTAGATCTTTCGGGACCAATATGGATAAGTTCGAGGTCGAGGGTTCAATCCTCTCTAGGTGCTTCATAGTCAGGTCCCAGGTATGGTATCGGGGATAGGCTCTGAAATAGCCTAACAGGCTGTGGGCCCCCTTGTTGTCCTTCTCTTATATGTTGATGGCATTATTCTCTTACAAAAATCATCAATGATCTACACAAGCAACTCAAAGTTTTCCAAATTTTGTGAAAAAAATTATGAACTTATCACCAATATTGGTAAAATAAATATTATGATTGAGGGACAGACATAAGATGGGATATAAAGATAAGAGGAACTAGTTGATTGCTCAGTGGATCCTTTAAAAGAATCTAACCCAAACTTCATTTTTCCTACCTTCAAGGTAGCTTCACTACAGTCTAATATTGTAATTCTTCTTCTTGTCCCCTTAGTTTACTTCAAAAAAATATTGTGACCAGAGGCTAGGTGGAAACCCTAGAGCCACTACTTGACAAAGTGCATGGTGGGGTATAAATGCAATGCCAATGGGGGAGGGAAAATTTTATTATCAAATACCCTTTTCCATAAGTACTCTTTGTGCATAGAGGACAAGAGGGAAGTGTTTTCACTTAATGGCATTCAAAAAAAATTCTTTGGATCCAAACGAAGATCAAGTTGTTGTGGTAGGAGGTCAAAGAAGAATTCAATGTCTATTAACAAAATTTCATAGGAAATGTTATTTTTGCTTATGCCAAGACTTCATGTGCGAACTCATTCAATGTCATTTGTTAGTAGTGAGGTTTTGTTCCAATGTGGTTCAAATTTACCTCCAAGCCTATCACTTCGGAAAATAGATTAAAAAATCCTTTATTTTTTGCAACTTCTGGATTGAACCGTGACCAAATATCATGATGACATCTACAAAACGTAAATAAAAATTGCATGCAGACTTTGAAATTTTAATCCCTTTTAGTTCCCCTTTTCTTCTGGTATCCTTTAGTAACACACTCAAACCTTCTACCACCAATAAAAATAGAAAGAGATAAGGAACAACCTTGTATTTGGCTTCTTAAGGTACTAAAGAACCCAAAAGGCGATCAATTTATCAATATTGCAAATGAAATAGATTTAAGGCAACCCATAATCCAATTGACTATCTAGAGATTCATACCTTTTTATAGCAACAAAAGTCTAAGATATAACCAATTCGCCTCATCATATGCCTTTACTGAGTCAATCGCCATTGTGGATTAAGGTCATTTTTTAGTTTTGATGACATGCATTCCTTCTTGGGTTGTCCCCACAATGTCATGTATTTGTTGATTATATAGAAACCCAAAATGCTCATCTAAAATAAAACCTGACAATATACCCTTCATTCTATTAGCAATTATTTTTGAAATGTGCTTATAAACAATATTGCATAATGAGATGGGTATGTGATAATCAAATGGAGTATAATTTTGTTGTTTTTTTGGAATAAGTGCCATGAAGGTGGTCTTTTTAACCCCAAGTACTTTCCCATAAAGCCTTGATTCCTTAAGAACTCTTAACAAATATTGCTCCAACAACATAGAAGACAATATAAGATTTAACAATTAGTCCATAAGGTTGAGAGCTTTTTAATTTTTTAAAAGAGGCTAAGATAAGCTCCAACTACTCTCTAGTGACTTACGCCTCTAAAGCCGTGTTCATATCTTCATTTATGAGTGTAAGAAATAAACTTAATAATTTCATTGTATCTCTAGTATTGGTATATTCTAGATCTATAAACGAAAATTTGAAATGTCATTTTCTTGCCTAAACAATTTTCTTGAAAGCATTAACCTTTGTCAAGCTTGTCTGGGTAAAGTCCAAAATCGTATTTATGTGTTTCTTATTATTAGCAAATTTATGAAAGTATTTGGTGTTATTGTCTCCTTCACTTATCCAAACGGCTATACTCTTGGGTCTATATTCAACCTTTTTATTTTATGGTAGATGTGTTTTGGTTCTTTCAATTTCCCTCAAAGCCAAAAATTCTTTCCAAGTAAAGCCACCAGCCTCATCGAGATTAATGAGTCTTATGATCCCTTCTTCCACTCCTTTTAACGATTTTTGTGACTTTATGGAAAATGTTTTATCCCATCCTTTCATAACTTCTTTGACTCTTTTAAGATTCTCTACAATATTCCTTATTATTGTCAACCCCTCTTGTGTGAAATGGCTTCTAATGTTTAAAGTTTACATTAGTAGAGAAAAGTAATATAAATGATTACGTGACTAAAAAAGTTAGTCACGTGATTGTTTTTAGGGTAAAAATGACTAAATTAGAGAAACACAACTAAAAATGACTAAATTAAATTATTAATTTAGTTATTAGATAAATAATACAACTAAATAATTAATCAATGACTAAAAAAAGCCATTTTTTTAATTTAAAATTATATCATGGTATTTTCAAATTAAGTGAAATGGTTAAAAGACATTTTCATTGGCATACCCCACCCGAGAATATTGTAGAGAGAGAACTGTACGTTCTAACAACCTTATTTAGATCCTTGGTCCCTGCTATATCTCCTTGCTTGAGTGGGGCTAATGATTAAGAACACATCTTTCCTTGTAAAAGGTCATAAATTCAAATCCACGGGAGAAAGGATATGTAAACTTAAAAACCTATAATGTTAATAATATATTTAAATATGTAAGTATAAGTATTTTATATATGGTAATATATATTGTTAAATGTTTAATATATATAATATTAATATAATATGATTTTAATATATAAATACATTATCATGTGGAGGTATTATAAAAACAAACTCATAAAAATTATTATAAATATTATTATTATTGTATAAATAATAATATAATAAGGCCTCAAAGCTCAAGTAAGTGTAAAAAAAAGATGAAAACTAGTTATTAATAATAATAAAAACCCTCATTATTGCAACGACGAACATATTTCAAAGGAAATTGATTGTTTGAGCTTTGAAATCTAAATTGGTAAATTTGGCACCAACGTTGCTGCTATCGTAGACTGCGCATAGGGCGATAAGAACAAGGTGTGCAAACTGCACCAAATCCATCGCATGTTATCTTCCAGATAGAGCGTTGGGTGTCTCGGCCTAACATGATCTGTAGAGGATGGTTGTGAATTTTATATTTTAGCTCAACATCCTAATCAATGATGCATGGAGAGGGGGATCAGTTCCCTATCCATCGATCCCAAATGAAATAGATGACTTTGTGAGATTAGTTGCCTCACCTAGCAAGAAGACAACCAACGGAGCTCCACCGAAGTTTGTTAAGAGGATAGAAGATGTTCCTGGCATAGCCTTGCCTCCAGAGGATACCATCTGGGTTGCACTCTCTTTAGCAGATCGGGTGTTGATAGGGCAGTTTATTAGTCTATGGTCGTCCCTGAAAAGCATCGAGAGTTGGGTCCAAAGGAACTGGAGACCTCTAATTACTCAAAACATAGCTTCATATTCAATGGGACGAGGATACTTCTTGTTTGAATTTGAATCTAAGATAGATAAAGGATCTAATCTTTCGAAACGATCCATACTTCATGGGTCCGCAAGGTCTCTATATGAACAGATGGACGCTGGATTTTGACCCAGAGTCAGATACTCCTAAATCCATCCCAGTCTCGGTCAAGATACCAAGCCCGCTGATGCACTACTGGAATCATGATTCACTAAAATCAATTGGGAACGTCTTGGGAAGTCTTATTGACATGGCAAGCCCCAAAGACCAATATGCTTGCACTCGGATCTGCATGGAGGTGGACCTCGAATCCGGTCTACCTGAGGAAATCAAACTTACAGTTGGAACCTGGTATCATTTTCAAAAGTTGGATTATGAACAGGTGCCTTTCAAGTGCATAGGATTTCATGAATACAGGCGTTTCCTTTGCAACTTCCTTTAGAAATAGGAAGCTCAACAAGAAAAGGAGGAAGGATGGAAAACAATAAAGAAAACCAAAACGAATCAAAAGGGTGGGAAACCACCAAGAAATGAGATGAAAAAGAATGTGCCAAGGAAAACTTCTACGGAGACAAATCCTGCATTACAGAAGGACAACGGGAATAGTTTTGGCCCATTGCTTATTATAGAGGAAACCAATATCAATGAAAATAAAGAATCAGAAAAAAGGAGCCATCCCAGTGAGCCAATTTGAGAACGAAGTCAATCCTTCGGCCCATCCATATCCAGGAGTAGTGGAGGTAAAGGAAGGAGGGAATTAGGAGAATACAAAAGAGGACACTGACTTTGATGAGGAGGAGGAAGAGGAAGGGGAAATCAAGATGTTTGAAATAGGTAAGAAAAAATAAAGAGGAAGGACACCATCCGGGTTGCACTCTCTTTGGAAGATCAGGCGTTGAAAGGGAATTTTATTTGTCTATGGTCATCCCCGAAAACCACCGAGAGCTGGGTCCAGAGGAACTAGAGACCTCTAATTACTCAAAACGTAGCTTCAAACTCAATGGGACGTAGATACTTCTTGTTTGACTTTAAATCAAAGATAGATAAGGATCTAATCTTCCAAAATGGTCCATACTTCATGGGTCCGCAAGGTCTCTATCTAAAAAGATGGACACCGGACTTTGACCCTGAGTCATATGTTCCTAAAGGCATCCCAGTCTGGGTCAAGATACCAAGCCTGCCAATGCACTGTTCGAATATTGAATCACTAAAATCAATTGGGAACGCCTTGGGAAGATTTATTGACATGGAAATCCCCAAATACCAATATGTTTGCGCTCGGATCTGCGTGGAGGTGGACCTCAAAGCCAATCTACCTAAGGTAATCAACATTACAATTGGAACCTAGTATCATTTTCAAAAGTTGGATTATGAACAATTGCCTTTCAAGTGCAGAGGATGACATGAATATAGGCATTTCCTTCGCAACTGCCCTCAAAAACAGGAAGCTCAATAAGAAAAGGAAGAAGGATGGCAAGCAATAAAGAAAACCAAAACGAATCAAAAGGGTGGGAAACCACCAAGAAATGAGATGAAAAAGAATGTGCAAATGAAAACTTCTATGGAGACGAATCCTGCATTACAAAAGGACAACGGGAATAGTTTTGGCCCATTGCTTATTATAGAGGAAACCAATATCAATGAAAATAAAGAATAAAAAGAAGGAGACATCCTAGTGAGCCAATCTGAGAGTGAAGTCAATCCTTCGGCCCATCCAGATCCAAGAGCAGATGAGGTAAAGGAAGGAGGGAATCAAGAGAATACATAAGAGGACACTGACTCTGATGAGGAGGAAGAAGAGGAAGGGGAAATTGAGATGTTTAAAACAAGTAAGAAAAAAGCAAGAGGAAGGAAATTGATTAAAGAAATAAGGGAGCAAGACACATACAAAGACAAGATCCAAGGTTGTCAACAAACCTTGGAAAAACTCCTTCGAAATCCCAGAAATACTCGACAATCAGGACAATCCCAGAAAGGGATTCCCTCTACTACCAAGAGTAAGTAATGAAGGTTCTCTCCTGGAACTATAGAGGCCTGGGAAGTAAAGTTATGGAAGATGTCATGAGAGATTTAATTCGAATATCCCAACCTGACCAGCTATTGATCCAGGAGATAAAGTTGGAGAAATAAACATTTCTCCAACTAAGTAAAAAAATTGGAAAAAAGGTGGAGGACTCGCAATCAGCTCTAGGGGAGCCTCCGGAGGAATTGGAACGTTGTGGGACGATCATAAGTTTGAGCTAATTGAATCCAAGCACTACACCCACTAGATCCTTGCTAATTTATTGCATAAAGATACTAATATCTAGGTAAGCCTATCTAATATTTATTCCCATGTCGTATCTGCTGAAAAAAATATTGTTGGAACAAGTTGAGGCAAGGAGCAATACATTGTTGGAAAATATCATTCTTGTCGGCGATCTAAATGTCATTATAAATCAAGCTGAGAAAAGAGGAGGATCTATGGTCAGATATCCCATAAGGGAACATGTGGATGAGGTTATTTTAGACTGGGAGCTCTTTGATGTCATCCCTTCTAAAGGGAATTTTACCTGGACTAACAAGAGGTTGGGTCCATGACATATATCTGCTATACTTGACATATTTCTCATCCAAGATTCCTTTCTACTTCTTGTAGTAAATGCCTCCTCCAAAATCCCGCCATTTGGGGGATCATACTATAAGCCAATCATTTTAGAGATAAAAAATGAACAGAAACTCGGTCCAATTCCTTCCTGATTTGGTCCTCTATGGACTTCTCATAAAGATTTCATGGGACTGGTAGCTGAAATCTGGTTTGTCATTGTCTCAAGTTCAACCTTTTACGTTTGGGAAGAAAATTTGAGAAAACTTTAAAAATATCTCAACTTGTGGGCCAAGTCTATTTCGTCACCAACTCAAAATAAATCCAAAGCCCTCCTATCATTAGAAGCCCATCAACTAGCAATGGAGGCAGTCTCGATCACAAAAGAAGTAATAGAAAAGGAAGTCTCTCTCCATCATGATCTACAAGCTTCCTATAGGCAAGAAGAAGAGTTATGGAGACAAAAATCAAGATCTGTACATGATGGTTGTGAATTTTAGATTTTAGCTCAACGTCGTAATTAGTGACACATGGAGAGGGAATATCGGTGACCTATCCATCGATCCCAAACAAAATAGATGACTTTGTGAGATTAGTTTCCTCACAGAGCAAGAAGGAAACCAACGGAGCTCCACCGAAGTTTGCTAAGAGGATCGAAGATGTTCCTGGCGCAGCCTTGCCTCCAAAAGATACCATCCAGGTTGCACTCTCTTTGGCAAACTGGACATTGATAGGGAAGTTTATTAGTATATGGTCGTCCTAGAAAACCAATGAAAGTTGGGTTCAGAGGAACTGGTGTTATAAGGAATTCTCAATCAATGTGGACACTAATTGTTCCTCTGCACTGTAAGTCACAAGCACATAACAAAAACACACTGCAACATATCCTTTCCTTAAACAATCAAATTAAATGACATGAAACACAATATACCTCAACCCTAGATCTCTTTGTATTTTCTCCAAAAGCCCTTGCAATGGTTCAATACCTACAAAACAGATCAACAGACAAACAAACAAGATGAGAGCATCATGATAAATTGATTATTTATATCAGTGATCAAGGAGTCTGATAATATCTAGTTGAAATCAATACATCAAATATAGGAAAGGGGAATGTCTTTGTATTAATTATGAAAGAGATAGAAGTACAACCAAAAAGCCTTGATGTCGATGGCTTCGATCTCTACAAGAACATCTACAATCCTCTATGACTATGAAGATATCTCCACACACAAGCTAGCTCTACTTTGCCCCTAACTCAGAATTCAATCCAACAGCATAAGGGTATTTTTCTTGGCCTCCCTCACTCACATCATGAAGGCTTCATTCATGGGCCCAAAACCATGAGATTGACTTGGATAAATGGATAGAATGTGATCCCTATAGGTGATGGAAGCGAATTCCACCTCTCCCAAGCATGTAGGAACTGACTCCATGGGGGCTTCCATAGCCTTATTTTTCCTATTTTTTTACCATTGACGCTCTTCGTAAAAAGGACAAGTGCGTCGACCTAGGGTTTTATCAAAGAAAAAGGGAAACGATGATTTATACTCCACGGTGAGAGGCACCATCAATGCTCTGTGCAAAAAGGGGAAAGGCGTCGACCCTTTAAGATATGGAAAAAAGGCATCCAAGGTATCTTAGGTCAGGTTTCTTAGAAGGAAAATGATCAATGTGGAATTTCCAGAAAGGCTGATGGGTAGTGTGGAATTTCCAAGTGTAACAGAATCCCCCCCAAAGTATGAAGCTAGAAGGAAGTGACAGGTGAAATATTTTGCAAGATATTCGTCTAGTATAGAGGCAATGAGAGATAAGCTCATAACTGACATAAGATTAATAACTGACTCCATCCAAACCAATCATAGTTGTGGACCAATACACTACAGATCTATGATGATGACTATGTCATCGATACTAAAAATACATCGTAGATCCATGGACAACTAATGTAAATGATGGAACATGGCTACAAGACATACAAGGTAGATCCATGTCATAAAATTTCAAATACTAAACACAGCCACCAAAACATACAATGTGGATCTGTGTCAAGACTTTCACTGGTCTCCAAACGCAACCTGAGTATAGGCAGATATAATGGTGAGGCCTATCAACCCAAGGTCTTCATTCCAATCCCAAACTGATACGATTCTAACCATGTGAATAAATGTCTTGACATCGAACATGGCAGAAACCACTTGATTACCATTCATTGATGAAAAATGTTAACAAGTGCGAGGGAGATCACCATTAATGTCAATGATTCCCAAGGTATCTAGTACATTCTCCCAAGTGTGAATAGATATTTTGAAGTCGAACACTTGATAGAATCTCTCAAACAGAGGTCATTGATAAGAACCTACTGTTGAAAGTTAGGAAACCTGGCATTGAGGCATGCAAGATTCAAGGTACTTGACTAGGTTTCTAGGTCTAATTCTCGGATAATGAGCTAAAGTCGATAGGAATAGACTTGTCACAAGAGGGCCATGATGATTCCCACATCATTGACACGAAACAAGGAACAAAACTTGATTTGGAGTGATGAAACTGAATCAGACATGACTAACTTTTAGAGATAGATAAAGCTATTGATGAGTTATTTTCTTGAGAGACATCCTTTGAACAATTTGAGGCACGACAAAAAGCTTGGCAGCATTGACTTGACGAGACCAAAACCAGGTGTAATGAAAGGAATATGACAAAGCATTCTTTGAATTGACTCAAAGGAGTTAGGTGACTCACAAAAGTGGATCGACTCGGATACAAGCTAAGTACCCAACTATTCAAATATGAAAATGCAGACAGGTTCAATGTTCAAAGCTGGACTATAGACTGGACTGCCATAAATATAAATGAAAACCATTCCCCTTTCCTTTAATTTCCCCATGCCGAAAGATGAGTGCCTCTTTTCATTTTTACAAGTTCAAAGAGGGTAACAAACACTCGTTGTAGCTCATCAAGTGATGAGTCCATTCTCACATGTTTTACGAACCTGAGAAAGGAGGGGTTCATTCCCAGATGGGGTCTTTCATCGTTTTGTTTTACGAGTCCGACGAAAGCAAAATCATTTGTCATTTCACATTTAGAGAGTCTGAAATGACTAGGAAGACTCCAAAAAGTCCTTTTCCGTAAATAAGGCTAGCTGGTCCGAAAAAAGAGATAACCTACCCCCGACTAGTCAATCGTTCTGATTCTTTTACAAGCGTGAACGTAACAAGTTCGCTTGGAAATCTTTTTGTGTTTTAAGGAGACTGAAAAGAGCTTAAATATAACTCCGTGACTGGGTTTCTTTTTCATAATCCATTTTTAACGAGTCTAAAAAAGCGAAAAACTATTCTAGACACTCTTTTACAGGGGTTTTAACGAGCATGTGAAAAGTGTTTAAAGACGCTCGGTACTTTTCATTTCAAGTCCAAGCTTGAAAAAGACTAAATAACTCATTGTTTCCCTGAAAAACTCCAAAAAGCACTTTAAAAGCCAACTTACCAAAACTATATAAAATAAAAAGTAAAAACCCACTTTTAATGAAATAATTTGGACTTCAAAATAAATAAATTAGAGAAAACTTTTGAAACTCCCAAAAATTATATAAATAGAAAGGCATGGTAAGAATTCTTTACCATTTGTTTTAACCATTGTGAAAGTTTGGTAGTTGGAGTGAGAGTGAGGAGCTTCTATTGGTGCTTTGGCAAGTGTCCTTCATCAATTTGTTCCTTCAATCTTTCTTGGAAGAGAGAAGGATCTTCACCTTTCCTATCTCTTGTTCAAAAAATGGATTTTTGTTTCTTCTTCCATTGTTTACCTCATGCTCCAAAAAATGATTTTTAACTTGTTTTAAAGCTAAAGTATAGGGTAAATTAGGAAATTTTATTGGATGGGAGGGTTTCAACCGTCCTAGAAGGGTTATGGACCAAATTGGGGAAAAAATACCAAGCCGTAAGGCCTTTTAGTCTTCGGGCAGAGCGCGCGATGATGCTCTGTTAGGCTAGGACAAAGGTGTCGTAGGCGCTCTGTCCACAGCCGACATGAGCGTCGTCCGTCGGCGCTCTGCATGCCAAAAGTGGTAGCGTCGTAGGTGCTTTGTGGGCAAAACCAATAGGCATCGTAGCCACTTAATATGAAAAATAAAACCCTAACCCAGCCAAAAATCAAACTTTTACCCTTTACATTGTTCAATTTTATCATTTAACTGTTTTTTCCTTTTCAAGCATGATGTGATTTCTAATATGAATTTCGTGTGTTGCAGGTGCAATACAGTATTGGTATCATGGTGATTTGGAAACAGAGGGAACATGAAGTTCCAGGCTTCCAGGTTGTTAGCGACCCAACCACCATAGAGGCTCTACTGAACTATAGGCTCCTGAAGTACTTTAGGGTACCAGGTATGAAATCCTATGTCCGTTTATTAGAGTATATCATAGGGATGTGGGATCCTGACTAGCAGCATTTTGTGGTGGGGATCCACACCCTACCCATAGAGATTGAGAACATCTACTTTCTGGACGGATTATCCAGGAGAGGAAGTCAAATAGTTTTATATGGGGCACGGAGAGGAGAGACCTCCTTAGATGACTTGATTGACCAATACTGTGCATTAGGTAGGGAGTCCCAGTTCGGGAAACTACGTATCCAGTCCATAGTGTATTGTCCTCTGATGACAATGGTATACATGATCGGAAAGGTGGCAAGAAATAGGTATGCCCATCTTACCACTAGATCACACATGTTGTATGCTTTGCAGTGTATGGATCCCACTGTCTTCAACTATTGTGAAGGCATGCTGGTATGTCTCAAAGATCAGCTAAACAAATGCAAGAGGGGAACACTAAAGCAGTTTGGCTACGGAGTTGTGGTAGCATATTTTATCTTACAGCAGGTGCCCCATATGAGACCACAGGTGACTATTAGCAGGCTTGACCCCGAGGATCCCAGGATGCTTGCATTGGTTATGGTCATGCCCCACCATGGTGGTGGGGGACCCAAAGTCAGTTACGGATATGGTTTTTTTTTCGCTGGATGAGAAACCAGTTACTCATGGTTGAGGACTACGCCTACGAGGGAGCAAATTTCCGTGACAACTCGGAGCTTTCATTGCCCGAGGTAGAAGTATAGGACGACCAAGGTAATCAAAGACACTATCCACTGTGTTTTTAGTTTTTGTATTTTATTTCATTTTTATTTTGCAGTACTGAGATAAGTGAAGATGTTTCCATGCAGATATCGGACCCGTATGTCCGGCAGGGATGTCACCCATTGCTAGGCGAGCAGGTACCAGGGACATGATGTTATATCGCTCTGAAGCTGATGAAGAGCTCGAAGATCTTGAGGAGAACCTACAGTGTTTGACTGTGGGTATCCCTAACGTGACTACTGATGAGGCCCCTAGGCATTATCAGCGCCATACTACAGGCGTCTCTTGACTATTTTCTAGACTACTCCGCAGAGTTGCTCAAGCTATCGCGTGCTATCATGAACAACACCAAGACGAGGATTATTCTGCTTTGATCTTCACTTTTTGTATATGTACTACTGAAAGCTTCGAAGCTTCAAATTTTGCCCTAGGTATATGTGTATTCTGAACTTTTTATAGTCTTGAACTATGAGGGCACTAAAAGCTAAATGTTTCAGCCCATTTTTGTATAGTGGTGCTACTGTTTATATATATATATGAAAAACTTTTATATTTATAGTCGGCTAATTTCTACAAAAAAAAACACATTTACGAGGATTTAGATCAATGTTGAAATGACAAAAACTGAGAAAAATAGCTCTCAAACCATCAACATGGATATCTCGTTGTTTGGAATGAGCGGGCAGGTCGTCAAGATAAGGTTCCACAACATGTTTGATGTCATGAAAGGCATACGACATGGCACGTTGGAATGTCGCGCTAGCGTTTTTCAAACCAAAAGGCAATTTGTGATAGGCAAAGGTTCCCCATGGGAAAATAAATTTCATCTTATGTTGGTCAGACGGGAGAATCTTGATCTGATTGTATTCGGAGAAGCCGTCCATGAAGGAAAAAATAACGCTTTCAACACAGTTGTCGATTATCTGATCGATATAGGGAGTAGGGAAATTGTCTTTTGGACAAGCCCTATTCAAATCTCTGAAGTTGATACAGACCCTAATAGTGCCCTAATTTTTGTTCACAGGAACTATGTTGGACACCCATTCAGCTAAAGGTACGGGGTAAATAAAACCAGCCTTCAAAAAAATTTCAACTTCTTCCTTAATGGATGTTGCTTTTCGTGGATGAACTTGTCGTAGTTTCTGGCGAACAGGCTTGGCATCAGGATAGGTTTTGATCTCATGAACAACGATGGATGGATCAATACCTGGCATTTCCTCATATGTCCAAGCAAAAACATCTCAAAATTCTTTTAACAAGGTTGTATATGATTGAACCTCGGAAGGTGAAGAGTTCTGGCCTATATAAATGTTCTCTAAAATGCATGGTTTGGCTAATGTCCACGAGCATGGTTTTTGTAATATTACTTAGGTTTCCTTCAGACTCGACACCCTGAGTGAGGATGGGAGACTGAGGTTCTATGGTTATATCAGATGAAACAGCTAGGGAAAAGTGTTATTCTACCATATGGCAAGGGGGAAGGAAAGGGGGAAGGAAAGAAGATCGATGATGATGGTCTTTCCAGGGAATCTTGTCTATTGACATGACTTCCATGATGGATTCATCTGTGGGAAGTGTATGTGAAATATAATCTAGATATGGGGGGGGCTTTCAAGCCAATATGGCAGGTGATAACAATCTAAGGCCACAAACAAATGGTCGTTGATGGCAGAATCACTGGTGGATTGGATAGCATTATAAACATCTTCAAAAGGAGTGAGAGATGTTGATTCGTCAGCAATCGATTTTCCTTTGTCTATAAAAGTGTTAGAAAACATATTGATAGATGCAGTTTGTGAAGCAGGAAGAGGATTAGATAATGGAAGGACTCCCGCGAGTGATAAGTCTTTGATAAGGCCTACTCCTATGTCGTGATATTGTGGGGTATTCAGAAGCGAAACATTATTTGCATCATTGGTGATAGCATCTAGTGTGATGAAATCTAACTGGTCTATAGTGACAATCCTTCCTTGGAATGGGAACTAGACGATCTGAAAAACGATCGAGGCTACAGCTTGCATAGCATAAAACCAGTTACGACCTAGGAGTAGGTTATAGTCCAAAGGAGTGTCAAAGACTTCAATGTGAATGGAGACTGACTTGCCCCCCGGTTCAACGTGGATGGCAGGTAGTAATCCATAAAGTTCAAAGCTGCGACCATCAAAATCCTTAAGGGTAGTAGGTGAACAGTTGATTTCAGGAGAACCGATGGCTCTCCAACAAGATAAAGACATGACTCATGTAGAGGCTCCCTCATCCAAAACAGTATGACGAATGGTCTTCCCAGCAATTTTAGTGGATATCTGAAAAGCCAATTGGTGTGAGAGTCAAGTTTTAAAATCATCCAGTTTGAAAGTGATGACATTACTGTTTTCAGGATCCATGGCTCCAAGTGCAATAAGCAAGTTTTTCCGTTGGGTAGGATAGGTTTGGAGTACTTCTAACATCGACATAGTGCAGGGTGCTTGAGCCAAATTTTCTACTATGTTATAATATTGGGAAGCACGTGCGTTAGGGTTGATAATGGACTTACGAATAGTACCCTTGGGTGAGCGGAAAATTGCTTCTGGAATGGGTTTTTCAATGTGAAGACCGTTACTAGGAGGAGGTGTGGAAGTTGAAGGTTTTTTAGGTGGAACTTCATCAGATTTCTTTTCTGGAGGAGGGTCATAGCTATGTGATCTTGTGTTTAAATTAACCATTTCGCTAGACTCATTCTAACTTCATCAGTAGACGAAGATGACCCATGCAAGGATTGATGATCAATTAATTGTTGTTGGGTGGGGAAATGATATTTAAGAACTATTGAGGCCTGGAAATTCGCAGGCAACAACAGCAAGGGATTCTCCCCAGTCAACGTTCCCAACTAGCCCGTGATTGTTTGTTGTAGGGAATCCGTCAAGTTTGCGGTCCGGCTACCGTAGGTCAAGTAACAAAAACAAAGGGTTTTACCAGTTGCGGCCCAATCCACCGTGTATATTTTTGTATTTTGACTTTAAGTATGATATGCAAGTGCCTATATAAGATGCAGATTGATGAAGAATGCGAGGAGTGGTCACAATGTGATGCACAGGTTCTTACCTCTCGTCTTAGACTCTCTCACATCTAAATCACACACAACTAGAAAAACAATGCTAACTAAGTTGTCCCTAGGGAGTAAGATTATTGATTCATGAGTAATGTAATACTATTCATATGTTAAGATAAATCACAGATAGATGTTATTGGAATCAAAACACATAAACCTGAATAAAGATATGCACAACAAGATAGCTCATCATCTGTTAAAACATTCATTACTCACAGTAGAAATTATCACAGAATAAACCAGAGAACATTCAAATAAGAACATAGGTTCAGAAAGTTAGAACGCTCTCACAGTTAATGAAACACAGTTGAAAACGAAATAGTCCCCCTTCAACATTGTTCATTTCATCACTTTTGAACATTCCACACAACACTTTCTCCAACAGGCAAAATTGTAATTTTATTATTGCAAAACGAAGTAGTCCCTCTTACAACAATTAGTTCACAAATTTCTCTGGGAAAAAGCCCTATTTCTGTCTCACTCTCCCATACTTATACCAAAGGGAAAACCTTTGGGCTCCCCAACCATTCCCTCTCACTGTTTTGTCACTTTCTGAATGTTCATGATTCATCCAAATGTTACATTCCAGATAAAAGATTTTATAAAAAACGAGAAAAGCTCGGTAACTGACAAACTGCCCCATACTGGGCCTTTGCTTTTTTAATGATTACGTTCTACCATTCCTTAGTCCCTTTTTAGATCTTCATTATTTTCTTTTCCTGAGCAACAACTCTGCTGCCTTATGCTTTACCATGCTTTGTCCTTCAGCTGCATCTTCTTCACCGCAATGATCTTCAAAGGGATCCGAGAAAATCTCCTATGTCTATCTACAATCAAACGAAAACTCATCATTTATCCCGACTATCTTAATAAACATTAACCATAATACAAATAAAATGAAAACCGAAAGAAAAGGAAACCGGAGCAGGCTTTCTCGTGAAAATGACAACCTAATAAAACCAGGTGCACCAGTCATTTATGAAAATAGTGACGAGCTCATGACAACCGGTGGGAAAATGATTAAGAAACGTGCATATAAAAACTCCCATCGGCGAATCGAAACACTAGACATCGGATGGTTAGTGCGCTACACAGCCGCAATGGTGGAGGTTGTTCAGTCTAAGGGTTCTAGAACACACATCAAAACTCGGCGTGATAAAACGTCGGGGGCGAGAGTTACTAAGGCATCAGATAGTAAGTGCACTATAAAGCCGCAACGGTGGAAGTCCTATAGTCAAGAAGATCCGCAGACTAGTCGACAACGGAGAAACGAAGAACAGGACATCGGTGAAAGGACAAACAGTCCGACGGGCAATTAGTCTATTCGGGGGCCGTAACGGCGGAACTCAATCAGCCTGCGGCCTACGATCAAAATCATAACTCCTTCCGAAAAACCCAAAAGGTGAGCTCTATTTTCCAATAATAAAACGCAGGTTGTCCTCTGAAAACGGAAAATGACAGTTCCACCTTAAAACTCAACGATAAACAACGGAAAATTGCTAAGCCTTACAGTCCAAAACATGCACGGATCCAAATGAAAACTCAAATAGCAAGAGACTGACCTCAAATAATCCAAACATGTAGTAGAGTGGGGCAAACACAATCAAAAAGGAGGGTCCAAAATTTCCAAAAATTTGGGAAAAGTTGCAGCTGCAACAATTGGCGGCTCACTGGTGAACCCAGATCTCTGAATAAACTCCTCCTTGAGCAATAGACTATTTAGCGGTGAAACCAACATGCTAAATTCTTCTAGATGACTAGATTCCATAATGTCACATATATGAACCCGTAATCATTGGTGATAGTCCAATTTTTGGGAAAGGAAACTAAAATCTCAAGGTTAGGATAACTCTTTTGAGGCTTAAGCAAGTGGATTTCATTTTAACTTTGTCTTTGGGTAGCTTCCAGCTTAGACGCCACAGGATTGTAACGCATGGTAAACAGAAATATTCGTTTGTTCCCCATTCCCATTCCACTTGGCATTTTCATTTGTGTACTTTATGTCCTTTTGAGTCCTCCTGGTGCCTTTTCTTCTTAATTTTATTTTGGCTCTTCTATCCATAGTGTCCTTTTGTGTGAGAGATGCAATTTTTAGCTCACATACGGAGAAGAACTTTTGGCAATCTATACTCATCTAATTCAGTACTTTGTTTTGATGAATATTGCTTCCTTAGGAGTTTTGACTCTTATTAGCCTTTTTGCTTCCAATTTTTGGCATGGGATCATTTAGATATAACATACTGTTTACCCTACTCCCCTTTCCATGGGTCTTTTGCTGTCACCCCACTAAAACGTTTTAGATGTGAAATGGGTGGAACCTCGCAATAGTATTCTAGACCTTTCGATTCTGAGTTATTTCAGGGATTACGCTGGACCTCAATGTGTTCATAGACACTTAGGAAAACTACTTACTAGAAGAAATTCCACCAAATACAAACAATAAGACCCAACCTAATGCCCAGAGAATCTTGGTTTATCAAGGGTTCTGAAGTTCTCAATGCAACCAAAAGTTTGCTTCCTTTATTGGAATCAGAAGAAAACTACACTAAACAAACAAGAAAAGGACAAATCAAAGTGGCAAACAAGTTAATTATTTATGTACAACACTGAAAGAAATAAAACAAAATCAAGAAAAATAAGGTTTAAGAACTAAACCATTTACTGGTAAATTCTCCTCCCATTCCTGTAAATCCTGCAACTTATAGGTTGAGGGGCCAAGTTTTGCCACAATCTGGAAAGGGCCTACCCATAACTGTTGAAACTTCATGTGTTTCCCCTTCTCATCATGAAGGTGATCCCACTTAAGAACCAAATCTCCTACTTTAAATTCTTTTGTCCTAGCTTTGTGCTTATCAAACTGTTAGGGTACACAGGGTACTCCCAAAGGACCGAACACCAAGAGCAACCACTTTACACAAATGAATCACAGATCAATACACCAATGTTTGTCACGTGGTTAAAACCCTCGAGATTTGAACAGTCCACGGCCCCAACCAAATAGCTACTTGGAGCAATTTATTACGCAAAAGAAAGAAAGTTACATGAGCTTCTCATAATCGATCAACTAGCCAAGGACCCTCTATGCTCTTTAAATAGAGATCATAGACCAATCGGGTGTTAAGCCACAGATCAATGGTAGGTATGATCTAAGAGAAGTTGAACCGTCAAATCACTCTATGTCTATAACATATCGTGACCGTCGGATTAGAATATTTACAAATGCATACTAAAGAAACACACTTTTACCTAATGGATATATTACACAAGTTGATCTTAACTAACTTCTAAGTGTCTAAATATCCTAACATCCCCCCTTAAGAACAACTTGGGATAGGATTGAAGGAATTACAAAAGTGACACTATTAGGAGAAGGAAGGAGGCATTAGAGTCTATCCCCCCTTAAGGACACATTCCTGAACTCCTAACATAGACCGAAGTTTAGAAAACTTCGCTTCTGTAAGAGACTTGGTGAAGATGTCTGCAACTTGATCATCTGTAGGGAAATAGAGCACTTCAATAACACGATCATGAACAAGATTTCTGATGAAGTGCATGTGTAGCTCAATGTGTTTGTTGTGCTGATGTAGAACTGGATCTTTGGCAAGCTTGATGGCACTTTGATTGTCGCACCAAAGTGGAGTAGGCTACTGCTGCTCGAATCCAAACTCTGAAAGGATCTGTCAAAGCCATAAAGCTTCCTGACTGGCATTAATTGCGGCTCGATATTCTGCTTCTGCTAAAGAAAGAGCAAGAGCTTGTTGTTTCTTACAAGCCCAAGTGACAGGTCCATATCCCAGACTGAAAACATAACCTGCAGTAGACTTTCGATCATCAGGATCGTCGGCCCAATCTGAATCAGTGAAACCAACCAACAAAGGTTTCCCCCTTGTACTGTAATGAATCCCAAACTGAATTGTACCTCGAATATATCAAAGTATTCTTTTTGCTTCTTTCCAGTGAATTTCATGAGGAGTTTGCATATAACGGGAAACACGACCAATGGCAAAGGAAAGGTCAGGACGGGAATGAGTCAAGTATAAAAGACTACCACCAAGCTGACAATACAAGGTGGCATCTACTTCAGGGGAAGTACAAGTGGTAGAAAGTTTGACTCCAGACTGGAAGGGAGAAGGGGCTGGCTTACAATCTTCCATGTGGAAGCGACGAAGAAGGGCACAATCATACTTAGACTGGGAAAGAAAGATTCCTTCTTTGGTTTGAAAGACTTGGAGACCAGGAAAATAAAGCAAATGTCCTAAGTCTGACATTTCAAAATTTTGCTTAAGATTGGATTTCACATGGGTTATAAGTTTAGGGTCACTACCAGTAAGGATAATATCATCAACATAAAGAACAAGTATGATGAGATGGTTTCCTACTTTCTTGGTATATACATTGGGGTCAGAATGGCATCTAGAAAAACTAGTATCAAGTAGAAAGCTATCCATTTTGGCATACCAAGCTCTAGGAGCTTGCTTAAGGCCATATAAGGATTTCTTAAGGAGACAAACAAGGCTAGAGTTATTCTGAACATATCCAGGAGGTTGTTCCATGTAAATTTCCTCATGTAAATCACCATGTAAGAAGGAAGACTTGACATCCATTTGATGGACTTCCCAGTTATGTAAGGCTGCAAGGGAAAGAACAAGGCGGATGGAGTTCATTTTTGCTACAGGGGCAAAGGTTTCATTGTAGTCAATCCCTTCAACTTGGGAAAAACCTTTGGCAACTAACCTTTCCTTAAGTCTTTCAACACTTCCATCTGATGCATACTTAGTTCTGTAGACCCATTTACATCTGACAAGTTTTCTTCCTTTTGGAAGAGGAACAAGATCCCAAGTATTGTTCGCCATTAAGGAACGATATTCTTCATCCATAGCTGCATCCCATTCTGGATTTCCTGAAGCTTCTGCAAAAGTTTCTAGATCATGATTCTTGGAAACTTGAGCCAAAAGAGAAGAGGCTCGCTGAAACTGAGAACGTGTTCGACATTGATCTCTAGGATCACCAGCTGCTTCACATGTTGAACGGACCCATCGAGAAAGTATTGGTGCTAGTGCAATTGGAGGAACATGAGCAGGTGGAGGTGGATTTTCATCCTCACTGTCATCATCAGAAACTAGAGTTGGAAACCTGTCAAGGAAGCTGGAAGAAGAAGAAGAAGAAGGCACAATCGTCGAATCAGGATCGCAGGCCAAAGATGGCACACCCGCCAAGTTAGGCTCGCAGGCCAAGAGATTTTCATAAAATTTAACATCTCTCCTAATGATTATATCATGAGAATGTGGTTGAAGAAGTCTATGACCTTTTACATCTTCAGAATATCCAACAAATATGCACTTTTCACTTTTAGGCTGTAATGCTTTCCGTTTTTCATCCGGAATGTGAGCCCATGCTTCACAACCAAACACATGAAAGTGACTTACGTCTGGTTTAATTTTACTCCATGCTTCTTTCAGTGTTATACCCTGTAAAAAATTTAGTGGTTGTGTGATTAACTATGTAATTTGCACTATTTATGGCCTCAGCCCAATATTGAAGACTTAGTCTCTTAGATTGGATTATACAATTAGCCATTTCTTTTAAAGTGTGGTTCTTCTATTCAGCTACACCATTTTGTTGTGGTGTATATGAAACAGTGTGTTGTTGTTGGATTCCTTGTTCAATGCAAAAAGTAGTGAACTTGTTGTTAACATATTCTCCTCCATTGTCAGATCTTAACTTAATAATTTGATGACCAGATTGTTTTTCAACAAGGACATTGTAGGCCAAGAACATGTTAAATACTTCGCTCTTAAGTTTTAGGAAGTAAACCCAAGTGCGTTTGGAGTAGTCATCAATGAAAGTTAAGAAATATTTGAAACCAGAAAAGGAAGCAGATGGAAGAGGGCCACACAAATCACCATGCACAAGCTCCAAGGGAACCGAGGCATGCCAAGAGGCATGTTTGTCAAAACGGTCCCGATGATGTTTTCTGAGTACACAATCGGAACAAACACCATCCTTGCAAGATACCAGTAGAAGACCAATCACCATATTGTCTTTACATAGTTGTTGCAATGAGCGATAATTTAAGTGACCAAATCGCTCATGCCAAAGTTTCCTCAAGTTATCACTATGAGCAACAAAAATTGAAGGAAAAGGTGATGACCCAAAGTTGTTAAATTTGTATAACCTGGTAATAGCATCAACAGTTCCAGTAGCAAGGACATTTTGAGGATTTTTAAAATCCTTAATTACAACTTGGTGAGGTGTAAATGTCACAGTTTTACCTTCACCTAAATGAGTAATTTGATAGACTGATAACAAATTGTAGGAAATTTTTGGAACACATAGTACATCACTGAAATGACCATTTTCTACTGGAACTGTTCCAGATCCTACAACACTTAGAGATCTATCATCACCAACAAATATTTGTTCGGTGTTACATTCATGCATAGTAGAAAACATGGCTTTATCCTTAGCCATATGATAAGATGCTCCATAATCAATGAGCCATTAAATTGAAGTAGAAGAAGAACATGCAGTATAAGAGTAACCAGAAGCACAAAGTGCATGTCCATGAGAGTTAGATTCTGAAGACGAATCTAGGCTGATGTGGTGCTTCTTCATTGCTGCTTCCAAGGCTGCCATCTTCTTAAAACACTTAGATTCATCATGATTATCTTTCCCACAAAAATTGCAATGACGCTCAGTCTTCTTTCCTTTTTGCTTGAATCCTTTGTCAATTTTTAAAGAAGGAGCTGATTGAGAGGGTTTAGGACCCTTGTTGTTTGGCTTATTATTGCGAAAATTTTGTTTCTTGGGAGGCTTGGACTTTTATTTATGTTGGGACAATAAGGCTTTCCCACATGTATCTGCATTGTTAATTATTCCAAGATGAATGAGCTTATCTTGCTCTCTAATTAAGGAATCACAAAAGGATTCAAGACTAACCTCTTGATAGCTAGCTACAATGAAGGATTCTTTCATGGAGTAGAATGTAGATACAAGAACAGAATATGCAGGTCCAAGTTTGAAAAGAATATGATAAATACATTGTTTGTCTTATTTCTTAATCTTGCATTCTGCACATAATAGTCTAAGAGTTTTATACTTAGATAAATAGTCTTGAATGCATGAAAAATCATTTGGATTCAAGGAAATCAACTCATTCTCAAGTTGATGACGTCGAATTTCATTGTGTTTACCAAACACAAATTTTAACTTTTCCCAAGCTTTATCAAGTTCATCAATTTCAGATATGTGGAAACGCAAATCAATAGAGATTGACATCCCAATCAATCCATGAGCTTCATCACATCTCTTTGCCCATTTAATTTTCTTACCATCATCAGTGGGTTCTGTTTCTTTCCCTGAGGTTATCCTAAAAAGTCCCCTACTTTGTAGAACATCTTCCATACGATATTTCCATGAGAAATAGTTAGAACTTGTAAGTATAATATCACAAGGGGCGGCCATATTATAAAATAATGGCTGAAAGAATAGAAACTAACTGTCTAGATGCAAAGAGCTCGAAAAAATATGTGGTTTAAAAAAAAACACTGAAAACTGATTCTGAATGATGAAGTTATGCTTGATCAAAGAAAATGTTGAAGATGTCCCCAATAGTGACGTGGCAGATATTAACTTGACCAACCAAAAAAAGAAGCCCCATCTTCCTAAGATCAACCTTTGACAATCACGTTTACCATAAAGTTGCTTTGAAGTGAATCACTTTTGTAGAATAAGTGATGTTCACTTTTACAGTAATGTGACTTTTAAATAGTGCGGCAATAAATTAAAGACTTAAGTGACTCACTTTTTATTTTATTTTATTTATGTGAGATACACTTTTACAATAAAGTAACTTGAAAATAGAAATTGCATGCACTAAAAAGTAGCTTGATAAGACTTGAACTCAAGACTTATCAAGGAGCAAAGCAACTTTGGACCAAGTGAGCTACGTTTGAAAGGTACGTAAAAGTATGGAAAGAGGAAGGGGGATTTTTTTTTTTTTTACTCTTCTATCTCGTTCTCCGTGCTTGTTTTTTTCTCCTGCAATCACAAAAAAAAAAAAAAAAAAAAAAAACTTATTCCACACAATGAGGTTAGATCTTGGTTAGCTTACCCGGAAAGTCTACATTTTCAAGTTTCCTCGTTGTTTCTGATTTTCCGTGATCGCACAAGGTGCATGGCAAAGAGCATACGTAGCCGAGAAGACCAAAAAAAAACTTTCCCTCACTGTTTTTGATTCGTCGCGATTGCTCAAGGTGCACGGCAAAGAGCATATGCAGCCAGGGAAGTCAATAGTCCGAGACTAAAACAAAAAAGATCTAATAATAAGATTGATAAAATATGAGAGATTTAAAAAAAACAAATCTGTCACTGTAACTTTATACCTTCAGATTTGTCGATATGGGTGTTTATGGGACAAACGGAAACAGTTTTCGGTGAAATGGAAACGGCACTCCAAACGCAATGGAATAGCTCCCACAGGCCAAAAATGCATAGAAAATCTAGAACCAGAAACCCTTTCAAAGTTTTGGCAACACCGGTTCCAGATCTTGATCAAAACCGAAAGCGGCTCTTCATAAAAGCTCTGATACCATGTTAGGGTACACAGGGTACTCCCAAAGGACCGAACACCAAGAGCAACCACTTTACACAAATGAATCACAGATCAATACACCAATGTTTGTCACATGGTTAAAACCCTTGAGAGGGAAACAGTCCACAACCCCAGCCAAATAGCTACTTGGAGCAATTTATTATGCAAAAGAAAGAAAGTTACATGAGCTTCTCATAATTGATCAACTAGCCAAGAACCCTTTATGCTCTTTAAATAGAGATCATAGACCAATTGGGTGTTAAGCCACAGATCAATGGTAGGTATGATCTAAGAGAAGTTGAACCGTCGGATCACTCTATGTCTAGAAGATATCATGACCGTCGGATTAGAATATTTACAAATGCATACTAATGCATACTAAAGAAACGCACTTTAACCTAACAGATATATTACACAAGTTGATCTTAACTAACTCCTAAGTGTCTAAATATCCTAACACAAACCACCTCTTCACTACCTCCTGTTGTTGTTTAAAATGTTCTCTGGCCTTGGATCTAGATTCTTCTGCCTTTAAAAGATTATGTATCCTCATCTGTAAAACTTCATTATCTAACCCTCTTGATTGTTGAGCTATTATGGAAGAGGGTAGCATGATATTGGGGGGTAGAATGGCCTCTTTTCCATAGACAAGGGTATATGGGGACACACCTAACGAAGTCTTGGGGGTGACCCTATTAGCCCAAAGAGCATTTGGTAATGCTGAATGCCAACTTCTCTGGTTTTCTATCACAGTCCTTTTTAAGATTCTAATCAGATTCTTGTTCGAAGATTTAGCCAAACCATTTCCTTGTGGATAATAATTGCAGAGTAATGCAACTTAATTCCCTTTTCATGAGCAAATGAAGTTAATCTAATAGAGGAAAAATAAGTAGCATTATAAAAAACTAGAGAAATTGGAACTCCAAACATGGTCATAATATGATCTTGCAAGAAGTCCATGACCGCATCTTCATTCACTTTACGCAACGGAATGGCTTCGACCCAACGAGTGAAGTAATTGGTTATCGTCAGAATATACTTGTGTTGCAAGGAATAATTTGGCTTTATCTCCCCAATGATATCCATCCCCCACTGCTCGAAAGGTTTTGTTATCATCACAGGATTTAATGGTCCTGCTGCTTAAATTTGTCTTCCACCACACCTTTGACAGATGTCGCACTTTCTGACATGGGCATGTGCATCTTTGAACAGTGTGGGCCAATAGTACTCGGCTCTGAGAATTTTATGGGCTGTTGTATCCCCGGAGAAGTGTCCTCCAGCAGGCCCATCATGTAAGTCTATCATGACCTTCTTCGCATCTTCTTTCTCTAAGGATCTAAGAAGAACTCCATCATAATTCTTCCTGAACAATATTCCTCCAACAATTTGATACGAGGCTGATTTAAGACGCAGTTCTCTTCTTTACTTAGAATTCCAATGTTCTGGTAACAATCCCGCCTGAAGGTAATGCACAAGGTCTCGATACCATTAAGAAACCCATAGCTAGAGCATTAAAATCCCAAAAAGAGTGTTTTGGTGGCTCTATATACCATTTGGCAGCAATGCGTGTGAGAGTTCTTTGGAATAGTGGAAGACGGATCGAACCATCCATCAAAGAATTGGATGAACACCATAGATGAAAAGTCATCACATGGTTCTTAGGATATTCACCAGGATTACCGTCAAATATGGGTATATCCAAAGGTAATTTAACCGGAACAGCAGGCCAAGAGGGGTCGTGATGAATCGGGTCATTGATCAATCTAGACAAACCTAGCAAATATAATGTTTCAAAAAATGGCAATTGTTGATTGGGTTGCGGGTACTGGTAGTACCGATATGGCATTTGTTGACTAGTAGGAATGTAGGTAGATTGATAAATAGGTATGAATGATGTCCTCGAGTCTTGTTGATTAGGTTGTTGGTTATTCGAAGGTCCTCTAGATGAAGGGTTTCCCAAAGGAGGTGAACCTCCAGGGGGTGGTACTCCAGACCTGATACACCAGGTGGTGGTCCACCAGATCCTCCAGGTCCACTAGGTCCTCCAGATCCTATAGGAGGTCCTCCAGGTCCTATAGGAGGTCCTCCAGGTGGAGGCACATATCCTCCAGCAGTAGGGACACAAGCTCCTTTGTAAGATGGAACATTGGACCAGTTCGGTTGTCCCCATGGTACAAAGACATTTCCAGGGTAGGGAACTCTAGGATAGACTCCCCTGGGGGGAATAGTTTGATAAAATGATTGAGTCAGGGGTGGTTTATTCCTGGGATATATATATCCCCAAGAAAGCGAAGTAACGGTAGGTTGGACCCATGAGGGTCCTCCCTGACCGGAAGGAAGAACAACCGTAGTGGAACTGGGAGGAGAGTAGTTTGTTGTTGGTCGTCCAGTAGGTAAGTTTTTCCCCGTGCTAGAAATAGTCCCTCCAGTAGGCAATCATGTTTGAACTAGGGGTTGCCCCCCATGTGCAGAATCCTTCAGAGAGTTTGGAATAGAGAAGGAATTCTCACTGGGAGAGGGTGTCTGAATCAGATTATGACCAGGAGATGGGTGGAAACTGGATTCTGCGTAACCATATTTTGAATTGGTAATTCCAGAAGTTAAGCTACATGAGGTGATGAAAGGTCATGATATCCAGGTGGGGTGGTTCTTGAAGCATTGGGATGATGAGAAATACCTCCCTTCCTCTCTTATTTCTTAAGTTATTCAATACGATGAGTCGTATGTTCAAGAGAGTCACGGAGGAATTGGTCATGTGACGAAGCGTTTGCTAATAGGTTCCTTAAAGGTGCAAGCATCTGGCTCCAGTTCGTCGGTAGTTACTCTGTGTCCAACAATAGTTTTTCCTAGAGGTGTTCTCCAAAAAGGAGCATTTCGGCCATATTCTGTCTCTATGGTTCCATCAGGTGGATGACCACCGATCCAGTTGAATGAGCCAGGTCAACCCTCCATTGGAAAGTGAAAGGATGTGTTAGCTTCAAGAGTCAGTTGGACCAAATGGTTGTTATAAACGAAGAATTCTTCTCTAGGTTCAGTAGCTGGAGTGGTTTCCATACGAGCTTCAGCCGAAGCTGGTCGTTCCATGGTTACCCCTTCTTGTCCTTCCATGACCGGAAGAGAGTCAAGAGGTAAGCCCTGCAACCCATGGGATTGATGCCTCCCAAGTTGCTCAGCCATGGTGGTGGCCAAAAGTCTTCTAATCTAGGTCAGAAAAGGAGGAAAAACACACAAACAAACCTACATAGAGCTAAAGGTCACAAGTAGTCTTAAGTGATAGGATAGGTTCAAAATAGTCGGTCTCTCACCAGGATTGTCAAGAAGGTGCAACTCGAGATATACCTCAAGGGCATGTGCGTAGTAATCTCCCCAAATGTTGTTTTCGGTGTATTTCTCCAAACAAGACGGCCAAAAGGTTTTTCTCAATTGGACAAGGAATCCTAGTGGGGTCTCCCGATATATGCAAGGTATGTGGGAACTCAAATCAGTAGTAGTGTTTTCCAATGCACAACCGTTCACAAGGGTCCTTCCGATATAACATCCAGTACATGAAGTACCTTTCTATAAACCTCAAGGGTACGTGGAAGAACCGTGTGGGTCCCGGGTTGTATTGCAAACAAATTAACGATAGATGCTACATTTTGCAATGCTCGAGCATGTCACTAACCTATCACTCAACTTTCTATACAATTTTAATCTAAAGCTACCATTACTTTTATCTGAATGATTAGGTGAATGTTTGTGAGGTGTTGTCTCCAATAATGCAAATTAAATCTATATGCAAAAGCACTTCTTTGACTTCGATGAGACCTAATTAGGGTAAGGAAGAGACCTTTTCTTTTCTTTCAAAAACACACCAAAATAATGCCACTTTCAACAATCAAAACAGGATCTTAATCAAGAGATGTAAAGAGAATTCTTTCAAACAAATATTTGTTTCCAAACAATCACTCAAAAGTCTCTGAAATGCAGGAAAGAAAACTGAGCCTCTAACGTGCATGCAAAATTAATTTTTGCTACAATGTCAAAGAGACCTATCCTTCTAAATCACTCATACCAATGGAAATAAAAATTTTGTAAGCATAAACAAGAGGAAAATAACACAATTCTTTTTGTATTTTTCTGAAAAATATGAGGCACACAAAGCAGTTTTTAAAGGAAAACTAACTCTAGAAGGAGGCTATAGGTTTTCTTTTCAAAGCAAAAATTTTCAGACACTTTCTCAAAGAGCTAAAACTGAACTATTTTTTACTTTCCTTTATAAAAACAAAGAAGATAACGGCTTTGGAACTGATCTCAAAAAGAGAATCAGATTCGCAAAAACTAGTAAACTCAGACAACAAGCAAACAAGCAGAACACAAGAAATTTTTTAGAGAAGCAAGCAATCCAAACAAGTTTGAAAAATAACCTTTTTCAAGAAAATTAAAAATTTTACAGGCAGTTTTGAAGGCCTACCTCAGCACACTGAAGAGGTTTGCACTAGAGCGTCGTAAGTCAAATCGGCGCTTTCTACCTTCTGCACGCTAGCGTCGTCGGCACTCTGTCAAGTCTACAAAAGGCACCGTTGGTGCACTTGAGAAAACGACAAAAGGCACCCTAGGGAGATCGGTACTCTGTCAACCAAAGAGAGGTGCACCACTCGAACAGTAGACTGAAAGGCCAAAGGTCTGTAGGAGAAACCAAAAAAGACTAATTTGGACCGAAAAGGGTGAAAACCACTCAGAAAAAAGGCAATAATCAGAAAAGTAAGATGAATGGATTACCTTGTTAACTGAAATGACTAAAAGGAGAGAGAATAACCTTCATAGATGGAATGGTTACCGAAGCTTGTAAATCTGACTGGATCTTCACCAAATCTGACTGGATCTTCCCCAGATCTGACTAGATTAAGCTTCCCCAGTATGGTCGCCAATTTTGTTATCAGGAATTCTCAATCAATGTGGACACTATTTGTTCCTCTGCATTGTAAGTCACAAGCGAAGAACAAAAAGACACAATAACATATCATTTCCTTAAACAATCAAATTAAATGACATGAAACACAATATACCTCAACCCTAGATCTCTTTGTCTTTTCTCCAAAATCCCTTGCAATGGTTCAATACCTACAAAACATATCAAAATACAAACAAAAAAGATGAGAGCATCATGATAAATTGATTATTTATATTAGTGATCAAGGAGTCTGATAATATCTAATTAAAATCAATACATCAAATATAGGAAACAGGAATGTCTTTGTATTAATTATGAAAGAGATATAAGTATAACCAAAAATCCTTGATGTTGATGGATTCGATCTCTCCAAGAACATATACAATCCTCTATGACTGTGAAGATCTATCCACACACAAGCGAGCTCTACTTTGCCTCTAACTTAGACTTCAATCCAATAGCATAAGGGTACTTTTCTTGGCCTCCCTCACTCACATCATGAAGGCTTCATTTATAGGCCCAAAACCATTAAATTGACTTGGAGAAATGGATAGAATGTGATCCCTACAAGTGAGGGAAGCGAATGCCACCTCTCCCAAGCATGTAGGAACTGACTCCATGGGGGATTCCACATGGAAGCTTCCAGAACCTTCTTTTTTCCTATTTTTTAACCATCGGCACTCTTTGTAAAAAGGACAGGTGCGCCGACCTAGGGTTTTATCAAAGGAAAAGGGAAACAATGCTTTTTACTCCATGGTGAGAGGCACCATTGGTGCTCTGTGCAAAAAGGGGAAAGGCGCCGACCCTTTAAGATATGGAAAAAAGAAATCTAGGGTATCTCAGGTCAGGTTTCTCATAAGGCAAATGATCAATGTGGAATTTCTAAAAAGGTTGATGGATAGTGTGGAATTTACAAGTGTAACAACTAGAGACCTCTGATTACTCAAAACGTAGCTTCATACTCAATGGGACGAGGATGCTTCTTGTTTGACTTTGAATCCAAGATAGATAAGGACCTAATATTCCAAAATGGTCCATATTTCATGGATCTACAAGGTCTCTATCTGAACAGATGGACGTCGAATTTTGACCCAAAGTTAGATATTCCTAAAGTCCTCCCAGTCTAGGTCAGGATACCAAGCCTGTCAATGCACTGTTGGAATCATGAATCACTAAAATCAATTGGGAGCATATTGGGAAGATTTATTGACATGGAAATCCCCAAAGAAAAATATTCATGCGCTCGGATCTGCGTGGAGGTGGATCTTAAATCCAGTCTACCTAAGGCAATCAAACTTACAGTTGGAACCTGGTATCATTTTCAAAAGTTGGATTATGAATAGTTGTATTTCAAGTGCAAAGGATGTCATGAATATGGGAATTTCCTTCACAACTTCCCTCAGAAACAGGAAGCTCAACAAGAAAACGAAGAAGGATGGCAAGCAATAAAGAAAACCAAAATGAATCAAAAGGGTGGGAAACCACCAAGAAATGAGATGAAAAAGAATGTGCAAAGGAAAAATTCTACAGAGACAAATCTTGCATTACAGAAGGACAACGGGAATAGTTTTGGCCCATTGATTATTATAGAGGAAATCAATACCAATGAAAATAAAGAATCAGAAAAAAGGAGTCATCCCAGTGAGCCAATCTGAGAATGAAGTCAATCCGTCAGCCCATCCAGATCCAGGAGCAGTGGAGGTAAAGGAAGGAGAGAATCAGGACAATACATAAGAGGACACCAAATCTAATGAGGAGGAAGAAGAGGAAGGGGAAATCAAGATGTTTAAAATAGGTCAGAAAAGAAAAAGGGAAAGGAATTCGATCAAAGAAATAAGGGAGAAAGACACATACAAAGACAAGCTCCAAGGTTCTCAACAAACCTTGGAAAAACTCCTTCGAAATCCCGAAAATACTCGACAGCAAGGACAATCCCAAAAAGGGATTCCCCCCACTACCAAGAGTAAGTAATGAAGGTTCTCTCTTGGAACTATAGAGTCCTAGGAAGTAAAGTTAAGGAAGATGCCATGAGATATTTAATTTGAATATCCCAACCTGGCCTGCTACTGATCCAGGAGACAAAGTTGGAGAAAGTAACTTTTCTCCAACTAAGTAAAAAAAATGGTAAAAAGGTGGAGGACTCGCAGTCAACTCTAGGGGAGCCTCCGAAGGAATTGGAACATTGTGGGATGATCAAAAGTTTGAGTTGATTGGATCCAAGCACTACACCCACTGGATCCTTACTAAGTTGTTGCATAAAAAAACTAATATCCGAGTACGCTTATTTATATTTATGTCCCTGTCGTATTTCCTGGAAAAAAAATAAGATTGTTGGAACTACTTGAGGGACGTAAGGAGCAATACATCGTTGGAAAATATCATTATTGTCGGTGATCTAAATGTCATTCTAAATCAAGTTGAGAAAAGAGGAGGATCTCTGGTGAGAGATCCCATAAGGGAACATGTGGATGAGCTTATTTTAGACTGAGATCTCTCTGATGCCATCCCTTATAAAGGGAATTTTACATGGACTAACAAGAGGTTGGGTCCAGGACATATATCTGCTA
The DNA here is from genome assembly GCA_001517045.1 of Pseudotsuga menziesii. Taxonomy (NCBI): domain Eukaryota; kingdom Viridiplantae; phylum Streptophyta; class Pinopsida; order Pinales; family Pinaceae; genus Pseudotsuga; species Pseudotsuga menziesii. Next base: position 118,965 of record LPNX010002464.1, read on the forward strand.
TACTTGACAGATTTATGATCCAAGGTTCCTTTCTACTTCTTGGAGTTAATGCCTCCTCCAAAATCCTGCCATTTGGGGGATCAAACCATAAGCCAATCATTTTAGAGATAAAAAATGAACAAAAACTTGGGCCAATTCCTTTCCTATTTAGTCCTCTACGGACTTCTCATAAAGATATCGTGGGACTGGTAGCTAAAATTGGGAATGTCCCTGTCTCAGGTTCAACCTTTTACGTTTGGGAAGAAAAGTTAAGAAGACTTAAAAAATATCTCAAGTTGTGGGCCAAGTCTATTTCGTCACCAACTCAAAATAAATCCAAAGCCCTCCTATCGTTAGAGGCCCATCAGCTAGCAATGGAGACATTCTCGATCACAAAAGAAGTAATAGAAAAGGAATTATCTCTCCATCACAATGTACAAGCACCTATAGGTAAGAAGAAGAGTTATGGAGACAAAAATCAAGATTTATACAGGATGGTTGTGAATTTTAGATTTTATCTCAATGTAGTAATCAATGACGCTTGGAGAGGGAGGATTGGTGACCTATCCATCGATCCCAAATAAAATAGACAACTTTACGAGATGAGTTGCCTCACAGAGCAAGAAGACAACCAACGGAGCTCCACCGAAGTTTGTTAAGAGGATCGAAGATGTTCCTGGCGTAGCCTTGCCTCCGGAGGACACCATCCAGATTGCACTCTATTTGGAAGATTAGGCGTTGAAAGGGAAGTTTATTGGTCTATGGTCATCCCCGAAAACCACCGAGAGTTGGGTCCAGAGGAACTGGAGACCTCTAATTACTCAAGGCGTAGCTTCATACTCAATGGGACGAAGATACTTCTTGTTTGACTTTGAATCAAAGATAGATAAGGATATAATCTGCCGAAATGGTCCATACTTCATGGGTCCACAAGGTCTCTATCTAAATAGATGGATGTAGGATTTTGACCCAGAGTCATATATTCCTAAAGGCGTCCTAGTCTGGGTCGGGATACCAAGCCTGCCAATGCATTGTTCGAATCTTGAATCACTAAAATCAATTGGGAACGTCTTGGGAGGATTTATTGACATGGAAAACCCCAAAGACCAATATTCCTATGCTCATATCTGCGTGGAGGTGGACCTTGAAGCCGATCTACCTATGGTAATCAACCTTACAGTTGGAACCTAGTATCATTTTCAAAAGTTGGATTATGAACAATTGTCTTTCAAGTGCAGAGGATGTCATGAATACAGGCATTTCCTTCGCAGCTACCCTCAAAAACAGGAAGCTCAACAAGAAAAGGAAGAAGGATGACAAGTAATAAAGAAAACAAAAACGAATCAAAAGGGTAGGAAACCACCAAGAAATGAGATGAAAAAGAATGTGCCAAGGAAAACTTCTACGGAGCCAAATCCTGCATTGCAGAAGGACAACGGGAATAGTTTTGGCACATTGCTTATTATAGAGGAAACCAATATCAATGAAAATAAAGAATAAAAAAAGGATCCATCCCAGTGAGCCAATATGAGAGCGAAGTCAATCCTTCGGCCCATCCAGATCCAAGACCAGCGGAGGTAAAGGAAGGAGGGAATCACAAGAATACATAAGAGGACACTGACTCTGATGAGGAGGAAGAAGAGGAAGGGGAAATTGAGATGTTTAAAACAAGTAAGAAAAAAGAAAGAGGAAGGAAATCGATCAAAGAAATAAGGTAGCAAGACACATACAAAGACAAGCTCCAAGGTTCTCAACAAACCTTGGGAAAACTCCTTCGAAATCCCAGAAATACTCGACAGCAAGGGTAATCCCATAAAGGGATTCCCTCTGCTACCAAGAGTAAGTAATGAAATTTCTCTCCAATAAATGTAGAGGCGTGTGAAGTGAAGTTAAGGAAGATTCCATGAGAGATTTAATTAGAATATCCCAACCTAACCTGCTACTAATCTAGGAGACAAAGTTGGAGAAAGAAACATTTATCCAACTAAGTAAAAAAAATTGGAAAAAAGGTGGAGAACTCGCAGTGAGATTTAGGGGAGCCTCCGGAGGAACTGGAACGTTGTGGGACAATCAGAAGTTTGAGCTGATTGAATCCAAGCACTACACCCACTAGTTCCTTACTAAGTTGTTGCATAAAGAAACTAATATCAAGGTAAGCCTATGTAATATTTATGTCCCTGTCATATTTGTTGGAAAAAAAGATTGTTGGAACTACTTGAGGGAAGTAAGGAGCAACACATCGTTGGAAAATATAATTCTTGTCGACGATCTAAATTTCATTCTAAATCAAGCTGAGAAAAAAGGAGGATATTTGGTCAGAGATCCCACAAGGGAACATGTGGATGAGCTTATTTTAGACTGGGAGCTCTCTGATGTCATCCCTTCTAAAGGGAAGTTTACGTGGACTAACAAGAGGTTGGCCAGACATATATCTGCTATACTTGACAAATTTCTGATCCAAGATTCCTTTCTACTTCTTGGAGTTAATGCCTCCTCCAAAATCCTTCCATTTGGGGGATCATACCATAAGCCAATCATTTTAGAGATAAAAATGAACAGAAACTCGGTCTAATACCTTTCTGATTTAGTCCTCTATGGACTTCTCATAAAGATTTCATGGGACTGGTAGCTGAAATCGGGTATGTCCCTGTCTCAGGTTCAACCTTTTATGTTTGGGAAGAAAATTTGAGAAGAATTAAAAAATCTCTCAAGTTGTGGGCCAATTATATTTTGTCACCAACTCAAAATAAAGCCAAAGCCTTCCTATCATTAGAGGCCCATCAGCTAGCAATGGAGGCAGTCTCGATCACAAAAGAAGTAAAAGAAAAGGAATTGTCTCTATGTCACGATCTACAAGCTGCTTATAGGAAAGAAGAAGAGTTGTGGAGACAAAAATCAAGAAGTATCTGGCTTAAAGTCGAGGATAGGAATATTGTATTTTTCCACAAACAATCAGAGGTAAGGAAGCATTATAAGATTGTACAAGAGATTAATTTTCAAGATCATGTTGTCACTGATTTTGATAAAGTAAAAAAGGAAGCTTCTCGATACTTTAGTGCCATACACTGTGCAAATCCTGTTACTAATCTGTCAAACTTAGCGTTGTTGGATTTAGTGCCTAAGTTGGTCAAGAGAAAGGATAACAAGAAACTCACCCAAAGGATCATGTTAGAAGAACTAAAGGCGACAGTGGAGGACATGGAAGAAGATAAAGCACCTGGCCCAAACGGATTCAGTGCTAGATTCATTAAGATATGTTGGGATACTATTCATAAGGATTTTCTCAAGATGGTGATAAAATCTCAGCAATGTGAAAAAATCGGTGGTAGGACAAATTCAACCTTTCTAGCTCTAATACCTAAAGATAAAAATGCAGTATTTTTTGATAGATTTCGACCCATCTCATTATGTAATATTAGATATAAAATAATCACCAAAACTATGGCTAAGAGACTAAAATAAAGAATCGTGAAAGAGGTATGGTGGTGAAATTAGATTTAGCAAATGATTTTGACAGAGTTTGTCATTCCTTTCTGCTTCAGGTGATCCTAACGTATGGGTTTGAACCTAGCTTTATTTGTTGGGTTAAAGCTTGCATAAGTAACCATGGATAGCTCCTCTCGTCAACGGAAGAGCAGCAACATTCTTTCAAGCCTCCCTAGGACTAAGGAAAGGCTTCCCTGTGTCTCCCCTACTCTATGCAATCCAAGCTTCAGTGCTCAGTCTACAACTCGAGAAATCTAGGAAGGATCAAGACTTAATTTGAATCATAAATGGCTCGAGGAACTAAAGATATCAACCATGCTCAGTTTGCAAATGACATGACCTTGTTAGGAGGCACAAGTCATCATATAGCGAGAAGGTTCAAGAATGAACTGGACATCTATTTCCAAGCTTTTGGCAGCAAATTAAACTTAAGAAAGAGCTTGATTTATAGCTGGAATATAAATCCCAAAGAGATGACTGAAATCTCTCGTATACTAGGAATCGAGGGAGTAACTAATTGGGATTCTTTTAAATATCTGGGAGTCCCAATATTCAAAAGCAAGCCAAAAACAACTGATTGGAATCCTCTGATAGAAAATTTTAAGAAAAAAAACATGGCATGGGGGGCGGTCTAGCTAAACTTGGCAGGGAAAAGGGTGTTGATAAAGTCTGTGCTTAATAGTTATCCATTGTACCAATGATCCATGATGTTGGCTCCTAGTGGAATTATCGCTAAAATCGGAGGTATGATGAGAGCCTTCCTCTGGCAGGAAGGGAAAAACAACGGTGGTAAAAAAATTGCATTAATAAGCTAGAAAAAATAAAAATGCGGTGGATGGAGGGTGGTCTCCATGTAAGAGATCTAAAATATCAAAAACTGGCTGTAGGAGCAAAACTTATGTGGAATTTGTTTGAAAAGAAATTGTCATGGAGTATTCAGGTGATAAGCCACAAATACTTTTTCAGGAACAAGGCTGCGATGTCTGGATACTGAACCCACGATGAAGCAAGGCTCCCCTATATTCACGCTCTGCAAGAAAACCCTACCCACATTCAAAGAGGAACTATTTTGAATTCCAAGCATCGGTAAGCATGTAAGAATTTGGAAGGATTCCATCTTGGGAAAGCCACCTCTTGCTTCTTTACCAGCTCTCAGTCATTTTAAAAATTGGATTGATAACAAATAAATCTACTATATGTGGGAAATATCCAGATGGGAACTGACTCCACCTTATCGCTGGATGGGTTGCTCTCTTCCTGATTTCCTAAAAGAACTTGAAGATGATAAGATATTATTCATCTTCCTGCTATCAGGGTTAGCCTCTATGGAAAGAGGAGCCAAATATAAGCGTGGATGGGGGTATCGAACTGGGAATTACACTTCTGCTCAAGGATGTAATCATTACTCTGCATTTCCAAATGTTCCCAACAATCCTCTGATCTGGAAAAGAATCTGGAATTACAAAAGTCTACCGAAAATTGACTTGGTTATTTGGACACTCATGCATGGAAGCATACTAACAAGAGAGAATCTTGAAAGAAGAGGTTATGAAGTTCTGTTTCGCTGCCCGCTCTGTAACTCAAGCAAAGAAACAAGTCAACATCTATTTCTAAATTGTTCCTTCACTCGAAATGTTTGGGAGATAATGGTCTGTCCATGGTTAGGAAATTTAGATATTCTAGCAAGTATTCAATAGGTTTTTTAGAGCTGGGACCAAAAGTATCAAGGCACATTTAAACAAAAAGCAGGCCTTAAAGTCTGTTGGCTCATGCTCCCAAAATTTATAATGTGGCACATATGAAAAGAGCGTAACCAATGGATCTTCAACAATAGGGTTCAAGGTCCAACGTAAATTGCAATTAAAATTCAAGTTCTTATGGGAGAAACTCTAAAATAATTTCAAATGCCTAAGAATAAGATCAAGCTTTCGATCGAAGAATCAAGTTGGTTACATAAATTTGACATTGAAGATCTGGATGTAGCTATGGGCAGAAATTTGCTTGAAGTCTGGGAAATAAGAATGGATCACTCTCAAATGGAAATATGGATGAAGGAGAGGTAACTCTTCAAACTCTTCTTTGATGGAGCCTCGAAAGGGAATCCAGGGGTGGCTGGAGGGAGAGGAGTCATCATATCTCCCGAAGGGAATAATGAATATGAATATTATTGGAATATTGGAATTGACACAAATAACATGGTTGAAGCTTATGGGATTTGGCAAGGTCTTAAGCAATTGGAAATTCTAGGGGTAGAGGAAGTAATTGTGATAGGAGATGCTCAGCTAATAATCCAGGCTATGAATGGCACAAGCCATCTTAAAAACTTAAGATTAACTAGATTGATCGAAATAATCTAGTCCATTTCAGGAACTTTTCGACATCTTGAATTTGCACATATTCTTCGTCAGTTGAATATCAAGGTGGATCAAGCAGCAAATAAGGCGATCAATCTACAAACTAATGATCTATATGCCAACTACCAGATCTCCCAAATTTTCCCTCCCTAAGCGGGATGAAAATGTGCAAGACAAAGAGAAGCAGCAATCAGCACAAAAGCCAAATGAACCTACAACAACTAAATCAGAATTCCAGAATGATTATCCCGCCTATTAATGGTAGATTATGTCAGTAGTTGTATGAAGTCGAAAGCCTTGATAATTACCGGTACTACCAGCTCTGATATTAATATAAACTAGAATTTTGTATTTATTTCAGTGGTCTGTCCACTGTTTATATAATCTAATCCATAACCGTTTTAGTCAAAAAATAATAATATAATAATATAACAATATTAACAGATTAAAAAACAAATTCATTTGGACAGAAAGAAGGAAAGAATAATCGAAGAAAATTAATTGGGGCATTTTTGCAACATAGATTCAAAATTCATCCCAATTAGGCATAGGGTTGTAAATATCATGAAAAAGTTGTAATCTTAGACTAAAAATGCTTATGTGGCTAGGGTTTTCCTAGAGATACCTCGGGGGTTAATGTAGAAACCTAGCATTTGAGGCAAAAGTCATCTAAAATTTTCTAAAATCCATTTAAAATTTTATGCTACGGGATTTTGGTAAATACTGAAGTTTTATGTGGGTTTTTCCATCCAGCTTGAATTATTCAGTGGATCTTTTAAACAATTTTCATCCATGGCTTCTCCTTTCTCGACCAAGGTATGAGATTTTTTTTTTGGCATATTAAGCAAATTTTTTCACGTTGAGGATGATATTTTTGGGGTATTTTCATACTCCATTGGGAATAATTCGCAAATGTCACTTCTACTAGCTAGATTAGAGAAATAAAATTTTCCCTATTTTAGGTAATGTTGTAGAATAATATCAAACTTCCATTGAGGATTTATCAAGATTCTGTGTTTTGGGGCACTTTGGTGTAGGGTTTGTTCAACGAGGGTGCACTGCTAGTTAGAGCCATTTCCTTGCCTTCAAATATGTAAACGAGGATAGTCAAAGCCATTTCATTGCCTTATAATCTGCAGTTGGGGACTGAGTCGAGTTACTTAAGGAGGCAGCCTTGAGGGAGCATTTCTTATTCTACTATTACTTTATATATTGAGAGGGCGCACCACTAGAGAAGGGTACACTTGTGTCTTGCTCGTGAGCTTATAGGGACAAGAGAGAGGGTGCACTACAACCCAGAAGAGAGGAAAATGGCATACAACCACGTCAAAGGGGGTAGCAAGCTACTCATCTTTACTGAAGGAAGGGTAACCATTACTTGGAGAAATCATGGCCATAGTTGATGAAGAGGGAAGGAATCGATAAAAACACCCCATTTTTCTAAAGGGAGTGGGCACTAAAAAAGGGTGTAGAACATCATGTGCTTTCAAGGTTTAGAGTCCATACAAATTGATTAGTGGTATGCTTCCTTTAGTATTGTGTATCTTGAACTGGACTTGGAAACATCATGATGAAACTATACTTGCATCTTGTCACTACTTTGGTTTTTGAAAGGTACAAGCGATATAAATAATTCAGACAGATACAATGTGCAACATAGTCAATCAAAATTGCCTAGAGAATACCACTTACATGATATTCTTTTGTTTGTTGGTACTAAATACATTGCAATAATTGTGGTGTGGTCACGCAGATATCCTACGATGATATTTAAGTCAAGGCTTCGAGAGCTAGGGTCCATGTTGATGTGACAACACATTCTGTGAAGAGAATGTGATGTTAGGATTAATTAATCCTCCTTTGTCCAATATAGGATATTTGGTCATTTTGCCTAATTTAGGGAGTTAATATAATTGTACTAGAGTGTGGGGGACACACCTAGAGGTTATCTGCCTCTTATTGCATGTGCATGCATGAGTTTATGTGCCTCTGGGAGCAATCCCTACGTTATAGGAACCAACTCTGAGTGCCACCAACAGCCTCCATCAGTTGGTTGTGGTAGGTAAGCAGCTATGTTGAGTTAACCTCCAGCTACAATCAGTTATCCTAGCCCCAGTTTTGCATGCATGAAGGGACAGTGGCGCCTTTTTCCCACCTACCTAATCAGTTAACTGATTGTAGACTGATTTAGACATTCGGAGTTAGACTAGTGAGCTCCAACAATGATTTAGACACACTGAGTTAGCTAATCAGTTAGTTAGAACTAATAGATTTGAATCCTATCTTTAACATTCAAATTATATTTATTGTATAATCATAGTATTATTGATTTATGAATGAAGATTAATGTTGTGATAATCTGAGCAATTCTTGTCCAATTTATTTGAAATTTGTGGCATGAATTTCATGTTCAGTGTACATTCTCTTTGATTATTCCACTGCATAATTCCCTTCCTTCAGCTTTCATATTTTCCTGTAGATCAATGGTTCACAAATTTAACATGTGATTATACAGAAACCCATATTTCGTATAAGCTCATATTCACTTGATTATTAACACCGGGACCATTGAAATTTAATCTCTGATATCTATTGTCAAATATAATCTTTCAAATCGACGCTCAATTATGAAATATAATGTTTGAAATTCACACTCAAATATGAGATATTGTATATTATATTGGTACATTTAGAGATTATTATCCATTAGCCATATTTTATCTGCTAAAACTGGCAGTGCAGATTCAGCACTGAAAAAATATCATCTTGTTGTTATACATCATTGTGCTTATTACACTAGAGATGCAAATAATCTCAGTCGCTACATCCTCTCAGTACCATGTGAATGTGGCATCCCATAAAGTCTAAATTGTTGCTTACATATGAAGATTAATCAAAGCACGAGATAAGAGAAAACGAGGTATTAAGAATCACATTCGATCTGATAGATCAATGGTTAGTCCAAATTAATTATGTTTTGGGAAAGTCATAGATAATGTCGGTATTTGAACTAGCTCCCTAACATTGACGTTTGCATGATAAAAAAGTTGTTTGAGATATATCAGAATAATACAATTATTTGGATTGTTATCTTGAATGTAATCTATTTTGGGATTGTCATTTCTTAATCTTTCCCCATTCAAGTTTAATCTTTCCCAAATTCAATATTTGTAAATAACATATTGAGTTCTTAAATAGGTATTTAATCATAGGGCGTGAGCACTAAAGGAGGGTGTATAACATCAATGTTTCTTGGTCACTTGTTGTTGCAACAAACAACTGAAGAAGAGGGCGATTTTATGGATGGGAGAATTCACTGTGAATACTTACTATCTAAGTCATATACCAGTGGAACCGTGAAGCTTGTGTGGATCCCAATCAACATGTCGCATTACCACTGTGGAAGGGGTCTTTTCTTACTGCCAGTGTAACACCAAGAAACTAATCATAGAAAGGATTGTTTTAAGGGTGTCTCTACTGTTATCAACACCATGCTATTCCAACAAAATGTGTGGCAAGTAGTGAAGGAAGATAATACATTCGAAGAGTTGTTTATATTCACCAATATTTAAGAGTTGTTTATATTCACCAATATTTAGGACTATAAAAGAGAGCACTCTACAACTTCGAGGGATGCCATCTATAGTAAACTCAGTTCATAAATTGCTAATGTAATTGTGGGACTATTTTAATAGAGAGCTGAAATAGCTACTTTTTAACACGTACATCTCTTAATTATCGTGAAAACCTTGTGAACATGAATATGAAATCAGTATAATAATATGATCATTTTTTTTATGCTGAGCATCCTCAAATATGAAATCTGAAATACAACTTGTAAACACATACGACGGATGCCTGAAACCAATTAAACTTTCATATTTTTAAATCAACCATTGGATTGAGGTTTGCAGTCCTACCACCTGGACTGGATGTGTTCCTTTCCATTGATTACAACAAATTAACCATTAGAAACCAAAGATGAAAATGAAACACAATTATTACTTGAACTTCTTAGTTAAGTATTCTTAAGAAGTGGTGATATTTTTCTTTACTCGGTTTTTTTTTTGACTATGAGAACATATTTAGTATGCCTTTTGAGGTACAAATTACAATGCTATCTTTGTTTCTCTTGCGTATGAGTATCTCGTGAAGGAATGAGACTATGGAAGTTTACATGTCATCGTATATCCAAGGATGTTTACTTTACTACACCATGTGTTGGATATGTTTGTGATATGGTAAGTGAATCTCACACTTTTAAAAGTCAAAACGCACCTTAAAGTGTAGAGGCTTGTTTTTATCAAATACATGTGTGGTTCTTTGGCTGGGCATTTGTTGTGGGATTAAACTTTTATTTTATACACCAAGGAGTCAGTATGCCCCATTTTCTCCTATATTTAAAGTCTTACATGGTCTGTGGTTCTCACTTTCTATTTTCAAGAAGATGTCAATAATAATATTAATATAATGTCTTTAAGGAAAACAAAATTATTCTTCCTTTTGAATGTGAGAGGTGTGTATGTGACCTATCTTGCAAAAGGTGAAAGATGAAACATTTGAATTGAACATGTGTTTCTAATCCGTTCACAGAGTGAGAATGTCGCGCATTCACAATCATTATCATATGCCAAAGCCTTATTTGGCACATGTCAAAGTTTTCTTCCTTCGAGAGGAGTCAATATTGAGAGGCTTCTTGGATGAAAGAAAGGAATCAAATGAGAAGCAAGTTTTGATCTTTAATTTTGATGGAAAATCTTAACTAAGTAAGACTGGATTTCATATAAATTTATAGAATAATAAATTAAGAATCTTGTAGGGGATAATATTTATCATATATGCATACAAAAATGACAATATGATAGGTTTCTACACAGAGAATCATTTCACTCTATTTCTATTTTGCTGGCATTCATGTCCTGTAGTTGTATATGATAATGGAGGTTTTGTCATAATGTTTTTTTATTAATGGAAACGATTATCTTTTGTATTCAAAATTTGTTGTGGCCATGTCATACAACAAGTTAATACAAAGCATACATTAATAAGTACAAATACAACCGTTCAAGTTCAAATAGACCCAAAGTTTCAAAATTTCTACCTAGCAACTAAGTTATATGTGTTGTCCTAAAGATAAATTTGTACAACCGACTGAAATTCTGGCTAAACATACCAAGCTAGCTAAAAAACTACTTTGCAATACATTTAAAAACCATAACTTATTTGAAGTCATTCCCACTGACGGACTCTTTCTTGATTCCAGCCTGGAGATTTGGATTTGGATATTATACAATTCTTGTCTCCATGTTGCATTGCACTTGTTGAACAGTCTCCTCATCTTTCACCACAATTCAAACAGATCTGGTAGGAACATTTGTAGTGGAAACCAAGGATCACAAGGGTTGTCCTTTCAGACATGAGCTCTGAGCTAAGCCTAGGACCAGTTCATAAAGCATATTACAGTTTGTATCTAGACTCTCAATTTTCTTGCTTTGACGAGCAAAGGTATCTTATATCCTTGAATCTCTTTCCCTTTGAGCTTAAATTTGACTAGGTGTTTGGATACTAAAAATAGAAAGTATTTCATGGATTTTGACAACATGGTGTTCTCATCTTCGGTGAGGCCGTTTCAAATCGAAGGTATCACAATGCACTAGGTGTTAAGAATGGCCATGGTCCACCACTCGTTTCCAATAACAATAATTGTTTCTATAATATCAGATGGAGCCAATTCTTCTCCTAATTCAATCCAGACCAACAAAAGATATTATACCAAAACCAAAGGAAGACCACAAGACTAGAGAGAACATAAGCAACTAGTGCCAAGAATATCAAACCTTGTTAAAAACAACAACATCCAACCACCAGGGTTCTTGGGATGATTCTACTAGTGGTCATGAAATTCTTTAGAGGCCACCACCTTACCCTTTTTGCCATATCCTTTGCATTAAACCTGGTGGATTTAGTTCTAGACAATGTTCCTTGTTTAGTCTTGATATTTAATTGTGTAGTATATACCTGATGTATTTTTGCATTCTTCATTATTAGAGTATATGAAAACAAAGGCAATGCTTATGATAATGGAAAGATGATACATGGATGCTTATATTTTAGTCCATGTAAGCCTCACCTTTACTATCCCGTGAACTAGACCAAAAGTATTGGGACCGTCCCAATATTATAAATTTTGTTGGGTCCATTCTTCTTGAAGTATATAGTAGAAATTAAAAATTCCCTTGCAAAAATGGATATATTTTAACTTGACTAATTTATCTTCTCAATTATGAGACCAATTGGAATTGTCCATCCATTTCAAGTTGTTTGACAGTCACTATATCAAGTCCAATCTAATCATATTAATTTTCATGCTCAAAATTATGATGCATATTATGTAAGGAATGGAACTATCAATCATCCAGAGAGCGAGCTTCTGATAATTCCCTTATTTTTGTTTTTAGTAAATTCAAAGAGCATTCCTAACAGATGTTGTGTCATTTTTGGTTGGACATCTTATAGTTTGGGTACTGGATGTGGTACCTCTATTCTTGAAGTGGTGGCTATATTTGAGAAGGCATCGGGAAAGGTAACTCTACATGATACCCTTAAACCTACTTCCTCGTAAACCAATTTATATTTTAGGAAACACATTACAACCTCATTTAAAGCTGCAAAAATACATGAATTGATATTTGCAATTCATGTTGTTGATTTAAGCATATTGGATGTTTTGTGATTCCTATAATGTTATGTTTCATGTTAAAGAAAAGGCTTATCTATACTCTATATTTGCAATTGATCTAAAGTTGTCATAACATAGTAAATAAAGGGGAACCATCAATTCCATGATTATCTTGATTCTTCATACTGAAGTCAATATTTTATTATTAGCTACAGTATATACTATTTGGATTGCTTTTAATTGTCCCTTTATACAGGATTGATAATTGGAAGCGATAACATATATGTTGGTTCTTCAAGGAAAAGGTGGCAACAAGCTAATGGTGTTGGATGAATTTTCATCATAAAACATAGAATCATTGCTTTATACAAAGTATATGGTAGGCCTATTTCCTTCCAAATCATATGGATTCCTTTTAGCTAATGAATTTTATTTTATGCAAAGGATTTTTTGTATCATCATTTTTTTTTGCAGAAGGTGGAAACTTTTAGTTTAAGTTGGCACTAGCTTATCCCTATGATCACCAATAGGTAAATTGTAAAACTCATTTTCTTCGTCCAATTTCAATTTTAGTCCCATAGGATTCGTTGAATGGAACATTAATATGGTTGTTAAAATGTTATAGAAATGATTCTCGGTGGAAAATGGGCGAAGATCCCTAGATTTTTCAAACAACCTCTCATAATGTACTTATTTAAATTGACAAGCATCGGCAAAATGAAAATTGTTTTCACTTAGATTTCATGGGAACATCCCAAAGATGTATCTCATATGGCCTTTCTTTTTTTCACAAATGTATGAGAAATATGTTAATCTTTCTGCAAAACTTGCATATGCGGTGGCTAGCTTTTTTAATTTCAAAGAACCGCCATTAATAGTTTTCAAGATGCTTGGTATTCTTATTGTCTACTTTTCAAACGAAATTGATATGGCTTAAGGAAATTATTGAAATTTCTATTGTTTCTTTGCAAAAAAATGTGGTGGAAATTTGTACTATTTTTTTGCACTTTGAAAAGGTAAAAGGTTATTATAAAATGGAGGGAATGATTTGAATTTCCTTTAGGAAATACAAGGAGATAATTTTTATTCATTTATTTTAATGACAGGGGATTAAAACTTAGGAGAAAGGGTTAAAGGGATTTTAGAAGACAAGAGGGGTATAGGGAAGGGGAAAATATCTTTATCGATGGGCAAAAAAAAATATATGGATAAGATAATGAAATGGGATGGAGAATATATTGGTAAGGCTTAGGGGGAAATGATTGAGGGAAATGAAGGATACACCATTTTATTTTTAAAATTGGAATACATAGGCTTTTTCATGGAGACTCTTAGGGGGTAATGATTTTAGTTTTTAAAAAAATAGGGGATATTGGCACTTTCAGAACTAGGAGGGGATTAAGGGGAAGATTATAACTTTTTGAGCATATCCATGATGAGAACAATAGTGGATGAGCGCAAATGACTAATTAATGAAGGAATAAAATTTGGTGATCTTTAAATGTCATGACGCAAAAAAAAAGTACTTGCAAATCTTTGGCAGACCCCTGAAGGGGTCATATGATGACGAAAATGGCAAAATAAGATATGGACATGAAGAGCATAGCGTCCTAGACACAATGTTACTCACAAAATGATCAAACAACAAATTTGACTAGCTTTTACTCTGGCGTCATGTTCCACCACTTCGGAACATGTTGATGCTGAACATCAACAATCCTGTAGTTTGGATAATACAGTCCAAGTTTTGAATATGAGTGATGCATATTCTATTACGGTTTTAATAAAGAAGTTTTTAATTTTTCATTGTGATAATTGAAAAAGTCATCATGTTAATGTCTTAGATCATCAATGTAAAATTATATAATATATTATTTTTAAGGGTGTTAGCTCAATGGAAGAGCACCTACCTTACAGGCACAAGGTTGGTGGTTCGATTCCTTCATGCCCTATCCACAGAAATCAATGACTAAGTAATTGACCAGTTAACAACAATCAATGACTAAATAAATAATGAGTTAACATTAATCAATGACTATACTATTGCAGAGTTTGGAGGCGGAAGGATTGATGACAAAGGCAGAAGGCGAAGGGTCTGATGGAGGCACGGAGACAGGAAAGGGGGGGCTCTCATGCCTCCCCAGCTTTGGATTTGAAAGGGATGCAGATCAGGGGGATCCCGATATGTTTGGATGCGATGGGATGAGAGGGATATTCCAATCAAGAGGCTAATCCAGGAGATTAATCTACACGGTGAATATCTGGTCAGTGTTTTCCCAAAGCTGCACTAATCCCTACAATGCAGATCTGATCTACGAAACTTAGGGATCATATCCAATATATGCAAGACCATGTACCCATCAGGAAGTTTGTGGGAATGCAACCTTCAAAGAAAGCTCTGGTTTGGTGGATAAACTCTTCATGGAAACCTAAGGGGCACTATGACCTCCAATTGGGATCCAAGGGTTTCTTCATCGTTTCCTTGCTTAATAAGGAGGACATAAACATAATTCTAGATGGTGGACCATATTTCTTCTACTCGGATCATTTATACTTGAGGCCCTGGAAGGAAAAAAATTTCCCAGATAAGGAAGACATGAAAGTGGTGTCAGTCTGGATTAGGCTTTATTCTTTTCCATGTGAATACTGGGATCCAGAAATCCTAGAAGATATGGGGAATTCTCTGGGGAAAATTATCAAAATATCAAATCAAACCAAGGCCTAGAGATATACGACCTATATGTGTTTACATGGATCTAACCAAAGAACTACCAGAAGCCATTAAAATGTCATGGGAGGATGAAGATTGGGTGCAAACCCTAGACTATGAGCATATCCCATTTTGTTGTTGTAGATGCCACGGGTATGGCCATCTATTTAGATATTTCCCTGAGAATTCCCCAAAACCATCACCCAGGATGGAGGAGGATAAAATATACCAAGGGTTTACTCGGGTTTCCTTACGCAAAAGAGGAGGAAGGAAGCGAAACAAACAGGAGGTAAACAAAAAGGTCTTGGTATCTAATAATTTTGAAGCCCTAGAAGATCAACCAGAAGAAATACCAGGTCAACACCAGGATGGATAGCATGGGATCTGCCACCAGCAAGGGAAAAGGGGGGATATAGCCAAAACAACGGATAACACCACAGAAGGAGGAAACAATGAAGTAGTTGAACGAGACACTGGGGATGAAGCAGAGGATATCGATATAGGATATTTGGATATGGATGGCATTAAACAAGCATGATCAGATGTCATGAAAGGATATGTCCCACAAGAGCAAGTGGTATTACTGAAGGAATCCATCATCAAGGCGAGGAAGACAAATCAACTAGGCGTTATCCTAGCATCTCACAAGGAAAATAAGAGGAAGCATGATGATCTAAGTAAGAAGACATGAAGAGAATCAAATAAAAAGAGAGTAGCGGAAGCAGGCTAACAACTGGTTGAATCAGGTTAGTACCTGACTATTAAGGAAACCCTAGTGTTATAATCCCCTTAGTTCTCTTTGGTTTTAATAAATATAGTAACTTGGATGTAAGAGGGTTAAATAGCCCTCAAAAAATTAAAAACCTTACAAAGAAGATCAAGAGGACAGACCTAACTATTGTGTTTCTCCAGGAAACCAAATGCCCCATGACTCAGCTCCAGGATATTGGTAAGAAGATATGGAAAGGGAGTGAAGGAATGGCCATCGATGCAAAAGGGTATGCAGGTGGCCTCGGGATACTATGGGATCCCAATAGAGTACATATTTCAGGCTTTAATGGGAACCACTGTTTTTTGTCTGCAGAGTTTGAGGTCATAGGCTTCTCATTTTCTAGAGTGCTTACCAATGTTTACGGGACTCATAACCCCCGGTAGAAACTAGTATTCATTAACACCCTTAAAAACATCCATGAATGGATAGAAGGGAGGCACTAGTTCCTAGGGGAAGACTTCAATCTTATAACCTCATTGGATGAAAATAAAGGAGGGAGGCGAAGGTTGGAGGAGGAGTGTGTGGTCTTTAGAGATACCATTGAAGATCTAAAACTTGTGGATATTACCCCGGGATAGAGGAATTTCACCAAGAACAAAAAAATAAAGGGAGACATGCATATAGCATCTCGTATAGACCGTTTCTTAGTTTTAGATTCAATTATGGAATATGGCAATGAAATCCACTCATCGGTTCTCCCGACTATGGGGTCGGATCATTGGCCCGTTGAATTATGGTGGAGTGCTCTGGGATCGTAGTTTTAAAAACCCTTTAGATTTGAACAATTTTGTCTAGGACATCTTGATTTCATAAAAAGGGTCAAACAGTATTAGGAAGAATTAAGCAAAGGAGAAGGCCAGAGCATGTACAAGTTTCAACAAAAACTCAAAAAGTTAAAACAGAGTCTCAAGAAATGGAATAGGGAGGAGTTCAGGAACGTATCAACAGAAAAATGAGTCCTCAAATCCAGGCTAGCTGAGATACAGACCACGAGGATGAATTCAGAATATACCACTGAACTGCAGGAAGAAGAAGCTATATTAAGCATAAGAATCACATAGAGGGAGCAATAGGAGGAAATCCTTTGGCACCAGAAATCAAGAATAAGATGGCTCAAAGAGGGGGAAAGAAATAAAAATTTCTTTCAGAGATCAGTCATCCAATATAGATCGCACAACAAAATACTCTTGATTAAAAAACCCTATGGTGAAAGGGTTGAAATGAGGGAAGAAATTGAAGTTTCCCTAAACCACCACTTCCATGTGATAATGACTGAGCCAAGACAGGACAGGAGCAGAGACATTGAACAAATATCCCAACACATCCCTTCTCTAGTTACACTGGAGCAGAATGGAATGTTGATGAAGTTGATCATTCTCCTTGAAGTTAAAGACATTATACTCTAAATGGCGAAAGGCAAGGCCCTAGGCCCAGATGGTTTTTTTGTAAATTTCTTCCACCATTTTTGGGATATCATTAAGCAAGAAGTTTGGAGGATAGTGGAGAATTCCCAGGCATCAAGGAAGATCCTTCGAGCCTTAAATGATAATTTCCTTACTCTCATCCCAAAAAGTGAAGGGGCAGACTCCCCTAATAAATTTATACCTATAAGTATGTGCAATGCCATTTATAAGATCATAACAAAGGTCATAATGAATAGACTCAAACCCATTTTACCCTACCTAATCTCTCCAAAGCAATCAAGGTTTGTTGAAGGTTGTCAGATCATGGATGGAATCATCCTGGTGCATGAAATGCTTCATTCCGTTAGAATAGAGAAAATCCATGGAATGCTGGTAAAACTCGATATAGCAAAAGCCTATGACAAACTCAACTGGCACTTTATGAGAGAAATGTTGAAATCCTTTGTCTTTTAGGACAGATGGATTGATTGGGTCATGATTCTAGTGTCCTTATATTTCTTATCCATTATTGTTAATGGAGTCCCATCGGGTCTGATAAAACCAACAAGGGGGATAAGATAGGTATACCCTTTATCTCCATTCCTGTTTATCATGATCGTAGAAGGATTGGGAGGAACCTGCATCACTGCTTCGAGGAATAATCAAGACTTACACGGGATCTTGGTTCATCTTAGGGCAGAGAGGCAAACTCACTAATAGTTCATGGATGACACTATGTTGATGGCCTATCCCTCGGTTCAAGAAGCCAGAACGCTCAAATAATTCCTAATAAAGTTTGACAAAGCGTCGGGAATGGAGGTTAAAAATAAAAAATCCTAGGTCTTCTTCTTTAATACACCTAGGATTACTAGACGTAACATTTGTAGAATATTGGGCTTTCACGTGAGCTCCCTTCCATCCAAATATCTAGACTCCCCCCCTTATAGATTCAATGCCAAGGAAGGGATCTTGGATGGATCTGTTGGATAGCATGAAAAAATGTCTGACGAACTGGACCATGAGGCCGTTCAATTTCGCTATTAGGTTGGTTTTGGTAAAATCTGTCCTCTAAGCAATGCTAGTCTACCTATACTCAATACTGGAAGCCTCGAAGGAAATCTTGAGAGACATAAGGAATATGTAGCGAAAATTCTTATGGAGCGGAACAAATGAACAATAAAAATGGGATTTGGTTAAATGGGAAATGTTATGCATCCCCAAGAAGCAGGGAGGTCTAAATCTCTGAAATCCAGAAAAGGTAAATCACGTCAGTGGGGCAAATCTCTCGTGGAGGAGGGTTACCCATATTCAAGAACCCTGGGAAAAGGTGTGGCACCATAAATACGTCGTTAAATGGAAAAAGGAAAATCTTATATGTTTCTAAGAAGAAACCCCAGGGTCTCACATATGGAAAATAGTCAGGCAGGGCTAAAGACTTATCCAGGACCATAGTCTATGGGAAGTCTGAAATGGGAAAAACACTCAAATTTGGGAGGAATCATGGCAACAAATTCCACCTTTAGGATGAGATATGGCAATACAATATCTCATCAGGGAATGTACAAACCAAGGCATCACAAAGGTCAACGATATATGGGTAAACCAGGATGATGGTCAGGACTTTAGGGTGTGGGTTGATAGGGAGTGGTGGGAACGATACGGTCTAGGGGAGGAAGTGGAACGAATTGAGGAAGCTTTAAACAACAGAAGAATTTGAATCCACATAGGGGAGGACAAAGTAAGATTGGGATACAGTCCTAAAGGATTATTCACTATCAAGTAATCTTATGACCTATGGGCGAGTTCAGATCACCAGCCTGAGGACCAGAAATGGCTGAAACTATGGCCTAAAGTATTTATGTTTAGTTGGCTTGTAATGAGAAAGCGCATTTTAACAGGTGATGATCTCAAAAAGCAAGGGATGCAGGCACCTTACTGGTGTTGCATGTGTGAGAAGGAAAAGGAAACAATGGGCCATCCCTTAGATGAGTGCCCATTTTCTGCCAGTATGTGGGACCATGTGGAAATGATTTTCAAAAGATCAAACCGAGTTAAGCAATGTCCTGAACAGATGCTCTCCAAATGGTCAAATAACCCCTTCCAAAATCCGATCATTAATCATTTGTGGGAGATTTTCCCGCATTTTGTTCTCTGGGAGCTGTGGAAGGAACGTAACTCCATAATTTTTTAAGGTAAATCCATGAACTCTGAAGGGGGTTTTAATTTTCATAAAGAAGAAAATGATATAGGTAGTGAGAATGCAAGCCTAGGACAACTATGACTTGGAAGCTATTGACTCGGCGTCTATCATCATGAAGGCTTGGGGAGTCTCAGGACCCCTGCAATGTTTTGGCACACCAAATGAAATGACTAGGACTAGTGTAAGTGCAGATACTTGGATCCCCGCCCTTAGGGTTTTTCAAGCTCAATTTTGACGGAGCTTCAAAAGGTAATTTGGGCCCTGCAGGATATGGACGTATTCTTAGAAACCAATCGGGCAGAATGCAAGGCTTTAAGTTTGGCTTCATTGGCAAAGAGATCAACAATATGACATAAGTTGAAGGCCTCTTGTAGGGTATCGAGATGGCTAAAGAGAATCAATGGACACCACTAATAGTAGAAAGGAGACTCCCAGGTGGTTATATAGATGGCAACAAGGATCCTTCATGGCACCCTTAGCTCAAAGGTGGAAAACTCATGGAGATTGGAAGGAAGGATGGAGAAGATGGAGGAAATATTTGACCCCAGGTTAGCCATCACCTGTAACCATGTCAGGAGGAATGGAAACAAGGTGGAAAACAGACTGGAGAACCTCATGATCAAGACCCTGTTATAATTATTCTACCATTTAGGTCTTCAAGCAATGAGATAAATATCATTGATGTAGTGAATAGGAATGAATTATACAAACTGAACAAATCAAATATCACAGGAAATAGACAAGTATTTCTCTTTGCTTGAATATCTAAATGGAATAACAATTCTAACATGGTATCAGATCCATTCAAGAAATCTTCATGTCTGACTACTCTCCATTGAACACCAGGAGCAGCTGGGTTTCCACAGAAGTCCCGCAAAGAGTGCCTTGCTTCCTCTGAATTTATTCAGAGTGGCAGTGAGGGCATGATGGACCCTGAGAAAGTGTTCATGTTAAGAGGGAAGGCATGATTGTAACATAGTTTGAATGTTTTAGTGTTTTGCAGTGAAATTCTATAGGTGCTACGTAGCTTGTGTGAAGATATTGTCTTTTCAGCTAGAGAATTATGGATTCTCATTATCCTACACCTTGTATCCTAACACCCTTCAATTATATTGATTTGAGGATGGATATGCAGTTGTCCTTACGCAAGCATGTCTAACTCGGGATAATACATGGTAGGGAGACCGAGCCCCATCATCCAGTTGAAAGAAACAAGTTTCTGAACTGCTTAGATGAAGCTTTCGGTTATCTATGCACTAATATATCTAGAGATCTCCTCTTCCACCTTGAAGGCTTGAGGACTCCCAGAGAAGCCTGGGAAAAGCTTGAAAACTTGTTTGGCAAGCAAGATGAGCTTCGGGGGCACATTCTGGAGAATGATTTGGTAGACTTACATCCCAGTAGTTTTGATATGGTACAACAATTCTTTACTAAATTCAATTTTCTTGCTCTCCAATGCAGACAGTGCGAAATATAAAGAAAGAGTTAGCAGCATGTGCTCTCCATACTCAGCAAACTAGGTCCTGAGTATTCCTTATTTGTCTCAATCTTCCATTCTGGGAGAGCCTCCATTCCTAATTGGAGGATGCCCTCACTCGATTCCTTTGTTAAGTCCTTAATACAGGAGCAAGAGAATTTGATCTAGATGGGAGTCATCAAGACATCCAAAGATCAAGCTCTCTTAGTGACAGACTCTATCAAAGCGTAAGCTAAAGGGAAGTCTAAGGGGAAGGAGCATAAAACAATTGATTCAAAGCCTAAAGAGAATTAGAATACTTTTGAAGGAGCCTTCAACTCTAAGAAAAAGAAGAAGTTCGAAAAGAAGATGTGTCCCTATTGTATGAGGGGTTTTCACCTTGAAGACTCTTGTATGAAAAAGCAAGTTGACTAGCTGACTGCTCTCCTCATGCAGAATAACATTGCTCTCCCTCAAAGAGAAAAGAAGCCTGATGATGACCACAGAAAGAAGATGATGAAAGGTGCCATGCCTTGAAGGCTAGCCTTGTTCAGTTAACAACATATATAATTGATTTTGTGGCATCCAATTACATGGTTGGCTCCAAGGAATCCTTGTCCATCCTCACACTATCAAAGGGGCCTAATATTCACATGGGAGATGATTCCCAAATTCCAGCAGAAGGAGGGGGTTCAATCAGAGTGAAGCATGGTGAGTTCAAGAATGTCCTCTATGTGCCCTCCCTTGCAGCTAATATGTTGTTTGTTTATTAGATGACTCATACAGGCTCTCCCAAGAGAGTTACATTCGATTCAGATACATTTGATATCATAGAAAAATCCACTAAACAGCTCATAGTGAAAGGTATTGCAAATCATTATACTAAAGCTTATAAGTTATCACATTTTTTACCTTGTCTCACCTCCTACAGCTTTATTGTCTCATGCTAACAACACCAACAATATTTGGCATGAGAGATATGGTCATCTCAAATGCAAATATCTCCAACAACTCCACAATGATAAAATGGTTGAAGGTTTGCCTATCATCCAAACTTTCGATGGAGTATGTTCTAGTTGCTTGGTAGGTAAGCATCCAGAGAAGAGGCATCAAGTTGGGAAGGCACATAGAGCTTCCTCCATTCTTGATTTGATACGTAGTCATGTTGATGGATCTATGCCCATAAACTCCATTAATGGTTGCAGGTATTTCCTCACCTTTATTGATGATTGTTCTAGGTAGTGCTGGCTCTACTTTATGAAACAAAAATCATAAGTTTTTGAGATTTTTAAAGTTTTTAAAGCTATGGTTGAAAATAGTTTCAGTAAGAAAATCAAGTCCATAAGATCCGATAAAGGAGGAGAGTACATCAAAAGAGAGTTTCTGTGTTTCTGTGAATCGGAGGGGATTCAAATGGAACACTCGGTTCCATACACACCACAACAAAATGGTGTAGCTGAGAGGAAGAACAAATCACTGAAAGAGATGGCAACATGCCTTCTCCATAGCAAGACTCTTCCTCCTTCTCTTTGGGAAGAAGCTGTAAATTGTGCTTCTTATTTGCAGAACAGAGTGCCTCATAAATAAGTGGTTGGGGCCACTCCATTCGAATCACTGCATGGGTATAAGCCTAATGTCTTTCACTTGAGAATTTTTGGTTCCAAAGCTTGGGCCAGAATACCACTTGACAAGAGGAAGGCCTTCCAAGCCCAAAGTAGCGAATGCATTCTCCTGGGATACATGGAAGATGGAAAAGCATACAAGTTGATGGAGGTTACAACTAGGAAATGCTTCATTAGGCACAGTGTTCAGTTTGAAGAAGATCAGTTATTGAGACTGAATCCCATGAAATTCTAGAGCCAGATCCAATAACCATTTCAGCTCAAAATCCTAAACCAATATGGGCTTAAATTATTATTAATGCAGCTAGAGATGGTGTTGGAAATCTAGAAGAAAAAAGCAGAACTAGGTCCCAGTATCAGAATGAGCATGCTGCACTTTCTCTCACAGATTCGCTCCCTACAGAGTGGTGCAACAAGATTCCAGGAAAGTGCTACATGATGAGAGCGAATGATCAACCACTTGGCCCACATAAGCAGAAAATGTATAAAGATGTCTCAATCACTATCAGAGTCCAGATGGTTAACTCCAGATGTCTAATCAAGTCACACAATCAATAATAATCAGTTAACTCATCCTAACTGAAGTGGTATATGAGGAAAAGTGCCTTATCCACATGCAATCATGTCTAACTAGCACTAACTGAGCTGATTGTGATCTAGCTGAAAGTAACTAGAAAATAACTAAGCTTAACTAGTTCCAACTCCAACTGACTGAAAGAGGTTGGTGTCAGGACTCCCGGTGGCTCCTAAAATGTAGGGAATGGCTTAGGAGGTGCCTAAACTAATGCATGCAACTGCAGTCAGTGGAACTTAGCCTCTATCGATGTTCCCCACACTCTAGTAATTGCTACATGTGGCCCCATTAGGCCAAGTGGACCCATTAGTACTAGTGGACCCAATAATTAAATAAAACTCCTAAGTTAAGCTAAAATAATCTAATAGATAGTATGGTCAAGGGAGGATTATAAATCCTAACAGACCCAAATAACAATTAAAGCTTGGGACTGGATGGAGGTGATGGACGTGATGGCCGAATACAGCTACCACGATCTCACAAATCAAGATATGATGAGGACTCGTGGCATAGAGAGGGAAGGACAACGAGAGGTCCCAGAAACATCCACATAACATAAGTTTTAGTAAGTCAGCCTATGATGTGATCATACGAAGGATAGATGGGAATAAATCTGTGTAGCCTTGCGATCAATTCTCAGTCTTTTTAATTAAAGTCCAAAAATGCAAAGATGAATGAAGGGGTGACAGATATGAGCAAATGCATGGGATATATCCGCATAGTACCATGGCGCACGAGCTATACATTATAGCTTGGATGAGTATAATCATGGCCAATAATGGAAAGATGTAAATTTAGAGATGGGAATGGTGGTGGAAAGATATGTAACATCAAAACCCGTTTGTGCATGTACTTAACCTTTATTGTAAGCAAATGAACGTTGGTGATCGGCTCAATGGATATCAACCAAAAGAAGAACACTACAGACAATAAAGAAATGAGAAGAGACAAGAGAAAACGAGAGACGAGGTCGAAGGATGAGAGCATCCAAATGACCCGAGCTCAAAAGAAAGCCTTATGGGAAGCTCAAATGTTTGAACTAAGCCTGCCCGATAACATTCAACAAAGGATTAATGCGATCGAGAAGGATTTATGGGCAGATCTAGACAGGGAGACCTTGCATGAGGAGTGCCACAAAGCTGAAGATTGGATCCTGGACCCGGGCCACAATGTGGGAAGACTTAGTCTCTACGAGCGAACCATGGCGCTTTTATGGGTTATGATAAAACTGATGAGATGAATGACGTGGGAGAAGCAAGAGATGGGGGATGAAGAGGGACAACACGGGTAGTGGCAGATGGAGATGAAGGAAGAACCTAAGGTGTTGAACTAGAAGATGGATGTCATCCTGTAGGGGATCGACATGCATATTCCTTGGGAACAGCCTCCTCATTTGACTTAGTAGACTCTAGCTGGTGGCAACCTCTCGGGTCACATTCATGACCTTCCCTATATTTTGTTGTAGGTAGTTCCTGGTGTGTTCTGGATCCAATCGCCCTTGGTCTTTGTGTTATTGTTACGAATAGTATTTGTCTGTTTGAAGTGGGGGGGCGGGGGGGTAACTGATGAAAGGTAGTTGTTTGGTATGTTTAGGTAGATGTTTTGTCTATTTTGTAGGGTGGGTTAAGGTTTCCTCTGTAATTTTTTGCCGAAGTGATGTTATGTCGGAAGTCTGCTATGAAACAGTTTGTCTTGCAGCTTTTTGCCCAATGAGCTGGGTAATGGTGTTATTTCTAGGAATTACCCTGTGGGTCATGATGTAATCTACTATTTTATATAAATAAAATCTCTTACTTACAAAAAAAATCAATCACCAACAAAATAAATGACCAGTTAACTGCACCTAATGACTAACTAAATGACCAAATAACTGCAATCAATGATTAAATAAATGACCACTTAATAACAATCAATGACTAAATAAATGACCAGTTAACAACAATTAATGACTAAAACAATGACTAAATATACGACCAAACTGACCAATCAAAACAACCAATAAAAGAATAAATTTTTATAGTCTCGTATTTAGTCATGTTATAAGTGAGTGACAATAAATGACTATTTTTCACATGACTAAATTAAGTCATTATATGCATTTTTTAGTAATTTTTTAATCATTTATCTCACTTTTTCTACTTGTGTTAGATCCCTAAAATATTATCCAACAACCATATGTTGTTAAAATTTAGTGGACCAGGTGGCTTCTTTTCATCTAAACATAGTTTTAACAAAGTTGGTAGATGGTCGAATAGTCCATCAGTACCCACTGAAGGTTTTACCCTAAGACCATCATTAAGTAAATATTCTACCTCTAAATATCTGTAAAGTCTTTTGGATATCCCTTATCTTTCTCTTCTTGCATTTCACCAAGTGGGGACAATCTTTACTGGTTTAATGTTGACGAAATGATGTATCTCAAAAAAAATTGTGAAGAAATCCCATGGATCCCTTCTTGCAACCTACCCCCAAATTTCCCTTGCATTAGGTGTTAGATTCAGGTCACCACCTACAATAATGTTATTGTTCAGATCTTCTAGATATTAACTATGTTGGAGTTTTTTAAACATCCCGATGTTTTGGGTGGAGACTCCATCCATCATCCAACTAATTTTGGTTCCCCCAATGATGGGTGGAGTGTCCACTCAAAACATTGGGATGTTTCAAAAACTCCAGCATATTTAATATCCATAAGATATTAACATTATGGAAAACTGTGAAAACATTCATACTTAGGTAATATTATTCCCACATAATAGCCTAAACTCATCTAGTCCTTCTCATATATTCTTCCTTTCCCCATAAGGCCGGTAACGATTTACTAATCTATAATATTTTCCAAGTTCCTTAGCCTTGAGATCAACAACTATGCCTGCATTCAAAACTAAAATCAAAACTGCGTCAAAATTCGAGTTCCAACCAGTTATCGGGCCCCCATACAAACCTACAACATATACAGTACAAAAGTTCCAATCTTTTAAAAGAAATGATATAAATTCCAAAGTTTTTTGTCCACCACACATTGTTTATTGTAACATCACAATACCAGGTTGGTACTATGGGTGTTTGAGGGATAATCGTTTGTGGGTGTATTTAAGGAGATAATGATAATTTAGTATCCATGCTCAGTCTTCCATTCTCCAAGGACCGCATTGATGGTAAGTTGTTTATTTACCTTATCTTCTTTCTTTTCCAATTATTTTGCTAATGAATATGTGGTTTCCTCCCAAAAATCAAAGGTGTATCCTCGTCCACAACCAATCCTCCTTCTATCCCTCCTAGCTCCTCCTCCATGAAGGTCTTGGTTAATATGAAGACTCAATTTTGGACTTTAATGGCTTCTTATGGTTCTTCTTAAAAAGATTTGAGGATTTAGGGGATTGGGGGTCAATACCTACAACTAAATTACTAGTAAGGAATATAGAGATCAACTCTTGGTTGGAAGTTAGGGAAGTTTTAACCTCATGTATCATCATCAGAAAACCTATCAAACTTAATCAAACTATAATTTAAAATTTACGCTCACCAATTTTTAAACTCGAATCATCATCAACCATAATCCAACCAACTAAAATTACATATATTAAAAACCATCTTCATGTTATTCCTAGTTTTATATAGCATTTAATTCCAGGACCACGACCATACGGAAAGAAGTGCTCATTCCCATGGTAAAAATTAAGAAGGTTTCATAGAAATATAAGTTTAATCATGTGTTCAAGGACATAACATGGAATAGAATTCTTTTTTTTTAAGATGGAAAAACCTATCAAAACTTAGTTGTCGAACTGGTAGTGAGGACAACCATCATTGGTTGCTAATCACAAATGTTAGTTGACTCAACACCATTATTAAAGGAAAACCATGCCACCTAAAATAACCTACTAGCGATCCATAAGGGGGCGGACTTCCACTCTTTCCAAATGCCTTCTCATCTTGGGTCGTTAACCTATTTCCTTACATCGAGGAAGATAAGATCTTAAGCAATCATAAGTAGTTTTTGGTCTTACAACAAGACCACAAGACAATTTCAACCTAGATAGTATCCGTAAAAAAATCAATATCCCTTGTGGTCATCATCACGGTTACCTCTATTGGGGTCATGTGCTTTCTAGTAGCATCTAACCTTTGTCTCACACACGAGACTAGATAATACCCCTAGTTACATTTTAACCTCTTACTTAGGAGGTGGAGTAGGTAGTCAATGCACATGTGGTATGGCGGTATGTGTTCGTTTCACATAAATTTGATTATTAATATGTTATAATTAACCTCTCACAACTTATAAATGATTTTTGCAAGTATATAATACATATTATATGTTAGGCATGATACATTATAAGAAACTAATTAAAATGATGAAAAGGTATATATGTGTTATATGTTATAAATGATAATAAAATGGTATAGGTTATATGTGGTAGAATTCCATACTACCACATATTTTTATTACATACACTACTCCTTTCATAGTTCCTTATGAGACAACTACTCTACTTCCTTATACAGTAGGGTTGGATATACATGGTAGTCCTCCCATTAGCCCTTAGGTGAGAATTGACACAATATACATTAGGGATTGGGCTCCCATTTTTTAGCCACTTTCACTGTTGAGGACTCCTTTGATAAGTCACCCTCTCCTCTAAAGATTGATTGGGTACGTGCAAAGATTCTTCCTACTTTTGATTTTATATCTACCCAGACTACTATTTCTATTTTCTTTAGTCTTGACAATGGGTTGCCCATTCTTAGTGATTTATTGACCCATTCGATGCATTCAAACTCCTTTCCCATATCCCAACTTGTTCCCAATGTTGTTTCCATCCACCAAAGGAATAAGTAAATATTTGGTAGGCATAGATATGACCAAAGAAACAACTATTTTCTTTCTCCAATCCAGAATAATACATTGAATTCTAGGAAAACACTGATCTTTGAGACTAAAACGTATTTGAGATATTATTTAAGGTCTAAGCCTTTCATTACCCCTGGTTCTATAGACAGTTCAGATAGGGGCTCACATGAGCATCCTGTTATCACTCCAGGAAACTCCTCTAGGTTACAGCTCGAGGATGCCTAGTAACTTAAATGTTTTTATGGTTTTCTAAGTGGATCAAGTCAGGTGACCTATAGGACCTCACACTCTCAAGACATGCATGAAACGTAATCAAAGATAAAGCTTCTAACTACCACTGTTCAGAGGTTTGATAATATGGTGAAGAGATGGAGAACTTATCATGCTGGCAGATTCATACATAAAACAGATATATATAAATGGCTAATCATAACAAGGAAAGTACTTATAATTCAAATCATCAATATGCCAATAGGATGACAGATATCAGACATAAATTAACATGAATAAACCTAAATAACACATTCAAGCATAAGCACAGAACAGACAAGAAATGGAAGTTGAACATATGATAGCAAAAGAGCTTATATTAGGTCATGAGCAATATGAGAAGCTTGATAGTAGTAATGGTCTATAGGTCCTCGAAGTCAAACCCTTTCAATAACATAAGTCTTAGGCTTTATAGCCTTTACAAAAATATTCAGATCCTGAAAAATTGGATCTGATTTACTAAAAATAAACAAAATAATTGTTTTTGCATAATTAGGTCAAAAACCCCAATTTAACTACTAATCTATCTAACTATAGAACTCGTTCACTGTTTGAACCTTTTGATACTGAAGTGAGTACTGGGAATAAACTGCCACTGGTCCTTTGCTAGATAAGTCATTGTTTTACTAGACAGTTTTGTGTTTGTGACCCTTTCTTCCTTTATGCAACTGCAAAACTGAAGCATACCTTCCTTGATGTTGTTCTTCAGCACCCTTTATCTTTATACTTCATCCCTGAGTTGTTTATGTTTACACAAAACCAGTCCTTCGTGCCAAAATTTGATCCTCTGCCTCTTTCTGCTTTCAATGGTAAAGGAGTCAAAATTTCGGGTTTGTTAGCTGCCGAAACCACTGCTTTCGGTGGCTAATGAACCGCTTCAGTGTCTTCCTAAGCCACTGAAAGCCCTGTTCTGCAAAAAAATTTAAGCAGCCTCCAAAATTATGCTTTTAAGTTCTGTTTGCTTATCTTTTTATTCAACCTGCTCAATGTTTGGAAGGTTAGTAGCAGCCTGGCTTGATTTTGGATGTTGAAGGCTTATTGCAGCTTCAACTAGGGTTTCCAGTGTGAAATGAGTGCTAAGGTTTGGTTTGGAATCCTTCACCTGCAACCTCTGAAGCCTGATCACTCTGTACAGCCTAGTGTTGTCCTTCAGGTGTCTTTTGTTTAGTCTTTTTAGAAAGATATAGCTTTCTCTCATCTCTAGGAAAGAATTGTGCAACTGCTTATTCCTCTTGGTCAATATAGCATTGTTTTTCTTTATCTCTCTTTCTAAAATTTCCATTTCATACACTTGTCTCCGCAACTGATTTATCCTCTGTGTTTTGGGCTTGCTAGAGGAAGCCTTATCTGCTGGTTCATCTTGCTCTTTTGGTGTAGGTGATGGGAGTTCTTCAATCTCTACTACAACCTGCACTGCTAGGTCAACACCTTCCTCTCTTTCCTCTTCTGAATCTAAGTAGGGCAGGTTCAAAATATTCCCACTATGTGCTGTGATTTCCTAGACCTTTTCATTGAAATCTAGGTTTCTTTTGACCTGCTTGGTTTTAGAAGAGGAAGGAGGTTGTTCTGTTGTTGTTGGGGAGATAGCCCTTCTCTTCCTATTTCCACTCCTTGGGGTGCTAGACTTTTTCGAATGAGACTTGCCCTTCTCTTATGGTTGTAGGCCTGTTTCAAAACCATTCCAAAACAAGAAATGTGCCCATGCCATATTTCTCCTCTTCAGCAATTCTTGGATAAGGAGTTGGATAAGACCATGGTGAGACAATCTTCCAGCAATCTTAGTTGGTTGAGCCTTCACCTGGTGTGCCATTTTCTCCAGGCTCCTGTGTAAGTAGAAAGGTAAATTTAGTGGGCTCTTTCCTGTGAAGTGGTTCATTAGTTTGAAATGGTAAATCATGGCCCTGTTGTATCTTCGTTCACAAGTTATATAGACCACAATGGCCTTCAGTAATTGCTGCCACCTCTCTTCTAGCCAGGTGGATGGGACACTTTTCTTCCACACCACTCCTCTGTGTTCAGCCTTCAAATAAGATATCAATTCCACATCCTTTGTAATGGTGGTTTTAAACCACTTCTCCCCAGTTCTAGGGAGTTCAGTCACTTTTACAATTAGGGTTTCATCCACCATGAATTCCTCCTTACCTATGAGTGCCTTGGAGCCATCAAAAGAGAGAGCAAATGCCTCAACCACCTGCTGGTGTGAACCTTGAACTTTCTCACAAAATTTGTAGCAGCCAGCATCTTTGAAGAACTGGCATACTTCTGGATGTGCTTCCAGGTAGTTGATGTCTCCCAATTCTTTCCTGAGAGCAGGCCCTCCCTTCTT
The DNA here is from genome assembly GCA_001517045.1 of Pseudotsuga menziesii. Classification (NCBI taxonomy): domain Eukaryota; kingdom Viridiplantae; phylum Streptophyta; class Pinopsida; order Pinales; family Pinaceae; genus Pseudotsuga; species Pseudotsuga menziesii. The sequence goes on from LPNX010002464.1 coordinate 149,651, forward strand.
CATTTTACTGAATATGCTCCTGAGTGCCTGCAAAAATTCAATTCAAGTTATATGGAAGAGTTTTAGCATGTTCACTTTCAGAGGTGGTTTTTTAGCAGGCTGACTTTCAAAGGTGGCTTCTAGTGGTGAGGATTCATACAATCGAAGGTGGAGTGTACTGGAGGATTGGGCAATAATTATGAGGGTTTTAACTGCATGAGAAATGCTTGGGTGAGAGGACGATGTCCTTTGCTGATAATTTCGAGACCACTTGCCCAGCCATCATGTTTAATGCAAACTGGATACCCAGTGGATATCTTCTGCAGTTCCTTAGACAGATGGATGGAAGAGTAGGGTTTCGAGTCACATAGATCCTCATCAGCTAAACAACGACCTCCTCAATCAATTACTTATGCCTTGATGCAATTTTCCTATCTTTTCAGTGGTTTATCGTGCCCTCTCACAATTTCTACTATACTGACGAGCCTTGATTTGATAGGCAGTTAACCGTTTCTTCTTTCAGTCTTTTCGACAGTTAAGGGCCCCCAGGATTTTGTCTGCTAACTGACGAAAGCTGAGCTTTCGGTGGCTAATGAACCGCTGACCTGTTCGCATAAGCCACTAAAACGTTATTTCCAAACGGTCTTGTAAAACTGGCTTTCAGTGGATTATAATCTCTCTGGATCTCCTCTTTTAATCGTCGAAAGACAGGCCTTTTGGTGGCTAATGAACCATCAACGCTTTCGCCTAAGCCACCGAAACTGACTTTTTCCCCAACGCATTTCACTTGCTTTCAGTGGTTAACGCCCTCCTTCAACCGTTCGCTAAGTTGTCGAAACCAACGCTTTTCGGTGGCTAATGAGCTGTTTGAAAGCCTCGCCTAAGCCACCGAAAGTCCTTTTAACAAATAATCAATCGGGCCAGATTTCGGTGGTTAACCCTGATCTTGCGTTAAACTGTTAGCTACTGAAACAAAGATTTTTGGTGGCTAATGAGCTGTTGAAAAACCATCCCAAGCCACCGAAAGCTAAAACTTTCAATTTTATCAAATATAGTGAAACCAGGGATCCTCAATTTGTTAGTCACCTTTAAATATTTCATAACATGACTTGAATTCTTCATCCTATCAAAAATAAATTTATTTGGGGAGATAACACATCCTACTAGGGGTTTTGACAGACTCAAAGGCCACATATCAATTATGGCCACAGTCACAATACATGCAGTTTTAGATGTTAGGGGAGGTAGATAAGAAACTATCAAGGGGGGCTTAAGATCATGCACCCTCGATGTGAATATGATTTAAGGTTATGCATCTCTCTAAATATTGGGGGGTTAGGGCACCCGACCAAAAAATTGGCCCTGAAGAGATTAGTAACTATTCATAATCCAAACATTATACTATTACAGGAAGCAATGGCGATTGGTGACACAATACTAATTGAATTGAAGTATTTGTTGACTGGATGGGAGTTCATTCATATAGATGCTCTAGGGAAATATTATGGACTGATCATGAGATGGAACACTATATCTCTTTTATGTATACCATTGGTTGGGGTATCTCATCTGGCTCAGGAATTGTTTTGTTGTCTAGAGATATGTGGCTTGAATTCATTATTTTAAGCATATATGGTCACACTCGTAAAGAATGGAATTTTGGTAGAGCCTATTTGATGTTGGGCTTCAATTAATTGAAATTTTTATCCTTGCTAGTGATATGAATATTCCATTGGGGAGGAAGAGACTTTGGGTGTATCGACATAGAAATATCCATTATTGGATTTTTTTCACTAGTTTGAATGAATAAGTCTCTCTTTTTGACCTACCTATGGCGAAGCTCATGCCTACTTGGAGGAACATGCGTACATGAGATCAAGCCATATCCAAAAGATTCGACCAATTTCTTATTAATGAAGGTATGCTACTTTTGGCCTCCTATATAAAACAATGGGTTGGAGCCATAGGAGACTCTAATCACTTCCCTATATTCCTGGAAATTAGAGGGGATATGAGCAAATACTCAGCTCCTTTTAAGTCCAATGCATCTTGGTTATAAGATGAAGGATTCTAGGACCTATTTAAGTCAACTTGGATTCCATATACCACTTAAGGTCAGAGTTATGTAGCAGTACATTTTCTGTCCAACATAAAAATATCAAAGGCACATACTATTCCTTGGGCAGAGAATTGCAAGAAATCGAAAGCTAAGGATATGATCTCTATCGAGGAACAGTTTGATTCATCTTATTCCACGTATCCTATTGGCTATGATTCAATGACCAAAAAACCCACATTTTGGATCTCGAGACAAAAATAAGGAAACTACTACAGGATGAGGAAGCTAAGCTTCGACTTAAAAATAAGAGCCATCTAGCTCATGAAAGGGGATGATAATTCTAAGTTTTATCATAATTTTACTAAGCACATAAAACATATCAAATCTATCTTGGAAATTGAAGATGATAACAAGGAGATGGTCTCAGGTTTTCATAATATTGTAGTTGTCGCAATGCAACATTTTTTATAACTATATAAAGAGGATCACAAAGCTCCTATATCATCCATGCTTGAGATTATTGCACATTTTCTATCATTTGTTTCTGAAGAAAAAAAACTCTCCCTATAACAATCTATCACTAGAAATAAGCTTATATAGGCTCTCAAGCCAATGCAACATGATAAGTGTCCTGGGCCAGATGGTTGTCCAGTTGAGTTCTACTCGGGAATGTTCAAGTCTATTGGTGAAGATCTCCTACCAGTTGTTGAAGAATCTGTGGTAAAAGGAAGAGTAATAGTTGCATTTAATTCAACATTCCTAACTTTGATTCCTAAATTGGACAAGGTCAAAATAATGGAAGATCTTAGACCAATATCCATTTCTAACTGTGTACAAGATGACTGCAAAAATCCTTGCTAACAGAATGTGAGGTATATTGTCGAAAGCCATTACACCAGAACAATTTACTTTCCTTGAGGGAAGACAGATCCATGATACCATAGGTATAACACAATAGGTACTACACTCTACAAAAACTAAGCATTCTCCTACTTTTGTCATAAATCCTGATCTATCTAAGATGCATGGTGTTGGGTCAGGAAAGAACAGTAGAAATAAAGAGCAGAAGAAGTTAGGAACAAATATGCACAAGGGGGAAAAGCAAGTGCACGATGTAAGGAGTAGTGCGATGGAGGACAAGCGAATCTATAGGTGTGGAGAAGGGTATCAACTAGAAAGCAGCAGGTGAGGAAGATCGTGGGTGCTAAAGTCGGTGTAAGCCAGCGAAATTCGCACGTATGAAGGAATATATGTAAGTCAGGCCGATAACGCCTTGTGTCAGTTATACCTATGACAAGTTGTAACCGTTTTTTACGGGTGATTATGACCTGTAATAAATGAACTGCATGTAGTCAACCCTACGTGGTCTTGTAGAAGCTATAAATAAGAGTAACCCATTGTGTATAAGGTTTGAAAAAAGTTGAAGAAACTAGAGAAGAAGTTAGATAGTAGCGTTGTAGAAGGTTGTTGAGCCGCAAAACCCATTTTGCCGAAGGGTTGTCGAGTAGTAGCTTTTGTAAGGAGTCATTCTATAGTTGAGTATACAGATAATAGTTTTTGTAGGGTCGATCCAGGCTGCGTGCAGATCGCTAGGAGTAGTTAGAAGAAGATCATAATAAAACCAAACAACATGAGAGGGAGAAAAAGTCTGTGAACTGAAAAGACATATCTCAAACAGTCTGCAGTCAAGTCACAGACTGAAAGGTGCATATATTTCTCATGCTAGATGAAGAGCACATTTATGGTTTTTCCCGGATGGGTTTCCATGTTATATCTTGTGTCGCTTGAATGTGCATGTTGAATGTTTGTAGGTTATCTTGCATTGTTTACATTTATTGCTTAAGTGAATGTTGCAATATTAGTGAATGGAGTTGGATGAATGAATGGCAAATATCATTGAAGCGTCTTGTATTATTTCAAGTTCATTTGATGTTAAGTTGTTAAGGGAGAATCTATGTCGCAAGTTGGTTGTGTCGCACTATTGCACCATTGTTGAGTTAGTAAAAGAACTCCAACCATCCGACTCCATCGATCACCTTGGTTGTGCGCCAAGGGACTATAATTCCTCACCTAACTGCGGAAACATGGTTCTGGCAGTTGCTCGTTGAGGAAATATATATTAGGTGAGACTGCGTCTGCGTCGCAGATGTTACCAACTGAGCTTGCTTTGTCGAGCCGATATCTTTGGTTGTTTTGTTGCGCGCAAGGAAAACCTGATCCTGGGTCGCAAGTGTGAGGAAAAGTCACCAACAAATGGTTTTGTTGTCGGGACCTTAATCATTTGTGTCGAGGGAAATGTTGTGGCATCCGACAAAGAAGGAAATTGAGGATTGGATGGAGTCTAACACATTAGCATTTGCGCAAAGGCAGAGCAGAAGATCGTGATTGAACCCAGAAGACTGGTTGGACTGATACCTGTACACAAATATTCATGAAATCTTCTTTAAAGTGTTTCATGTTGTGCTGCATGAGTGGTTGTCAAGATTGGCAACTTGGTAGACAAACTTTCAAAGAAGGGAAGCAGTCGAGTGGAGTGTTCAGCTGATCCACGAGTTAGTAAATGTAAGTAACCCCATCTCTAGAGCTACTGATTTTTGGGTTGATTGTATTTTTTGAGGATATATCACTGAGTTTGCAGTTGAGACGATAACCTCGTATAGTGAGGCTGAAAGAAATTTTTTCCAACGACCCTTCAGGAGGTACTTGTTATCTAAAAATATATGGATAAAGATGTTTGTGTCATGTCCCCGATTTCGACCCCGTTTGCATGATGCATATATTGTAATTAATCGTGGTGAGGAGCTCAAGGCAAAAGCCCCACCATCGATTTTGTTGTGTATGTTTCGGCAATGGGGATAATTGCCGGTGGCATCTCGTGCTATAAGGCACATTATAATTCGGCATCATGTAAACCCACACATCAATTAAAATAAACCACAACCAGCTACGGCAGTGCAATGTTGAATGAAAAGGGCATGGTTCCAAAGGATAAGGGGTGGGGGGATGTCAAACCTTGGTTAAGGGGAAAAACCCATGTTTTATTGCCTTGTTGTTTTGCCACCTTT
>LPNX010002464.1:154970-177786 GCA_001517045.1 Pseudotsuga menziesii
GCCATTCTCACTGTCATGTTTTGGGGCTACTGTTTCCCCTGTATTTTGTTGGTTGTGGTGTTCAATTTCGTTTTGAGCCACTGTGGGTTTCCAATTCGTGGGCTGAGTTTCTGTGTTTTGGGGCTGATGTTTCCCCTGTGTTTTGTTGGCTGTGGTGTTCAATTTCGTTTTGAGCCACTGTGGGTTTCCAATTCGTGGGCTGAGTTTCTGTGTTTTGGGACTGTGCATAGTTGCCATTGTTTTACTTTGAAATTGGGCTATTGTTGTTGTTTCCCTGGTCTGGGATGTTGTGGTTGAGTTGTTTTGGCCACGTTAGGGCCAAAACCAACTCTGGGTTGTCCATTGGACTTCAGCTGTGTTCCTCCATGGTTTGGGGCTGTCCCCTGTTGTTTATGACTTCTTCACAGAGCTGTGAAGGGATTGTTTGGCTGCTGGTATGCAGTGGTTGAACCTTGGACTGTGCTGGCTTGGCTTGTCTGTTGAAAGCCTGTGAAACCCAGCGGTGTTGGTTTGCCTGTTTTGTGTCCCCTTGGCTATGTGCAAGCCTGCAATTGACCCTTATCCTGAAGGAATCATGCCCAGCTCGGGGGTGGCAGCGCTGCTGAGAGATTGATGAGCACGCTGGCCTATGGTTGGGTGGAACGTTGCAGCGACGTAGCTGGTTGCGGGTGAGTTCTTCATTGACAGATGAGTGCTGCTAGTCTATCTCTGCAATTATATCAATTGTATATGGAATTATGATGAATATGTAATTGTTGGAATGTGTGTTTGCTTCCGCTGTATGAATGAAGATAAATGCATCTGTGTATGCTTAATTCCAGCATTGATTTCATTTGATTTCTGTTTATGTTCATTGGGCATTTTGCCCGGTTGTGTTGGTCACGTCCTCTTCACCGGTTGAGGGACGGGGACATGACAGTTTGTCTATGAGAAGGGTGTATTACAACTGATTAGTTGAGTCACAATATCAAGAAGAAAGGATATGTCACAGACAAACTATAAAGAAAATGGGAAATAGTGAGCTAAGATGTTCCCAGGAAGTACAGAAGCTGAACTAGAAGCTGGATTTTTAAGGAGTGGAAGAAGATTCCAATCAGGGAAAAGAAGAAAAACAATAGGAGGAAGACGAAATCATAGTCTGTTCACAGAAAGTGGGTACGAGTTTGAGTCGCGTCTAGACGAAGGGTCTTGCGAAGAAGAGGAATAATATCAACCAATTTCTGTAGGAGCAGAAGAATCAGAAGATTATGTGGAGACACCAAAATTAGAACATGACTACACCATGCCAGGAGCATTACCAAAGGTAAGGTCTAAAACCTCATCTCCTGAAATAACTATGAATACTAGTCATACTAGTGCACAAGGAATTCCACCTTCATTAAATTGTTCATTGACCATACCCAACACCAACTTAATGGTGGGGACATATATTAGGTTACCTACATTCAATGGAAATGGAGTAGAAGATCCAGAGCAACATTAGTTCCTCTGTGAAGCTGCCTGGACGGTTCACCAAGTTCAAAATGGGGACATAAGGAAAGCACAGATGGTTACGACTCTACGGGGTCGTGCGCTGGACTAGTATATGAAGTTTTACATAGTACCAGCAGGAGACCCATAGAAGACTCTTGATGAGATATAACTCGTGATGATTTATGAGTTTAGAAAACCTAAATCTGAGTCGCAATGTATCACCAAAATCAAGGAGATCAAACCGTTACTAACAGAGTCCATATGGGATTTTGACCAACGGTTTAAAACTCTGATGGCCAAAGTAAGTTTCCAAATGTCGGATGTACAACACAAAGAGTGGTTTATTGCTGCATTGTTACCACGCATCTGAGTCCCTTTGATGCAACAAAAGATTGTGTTGCAGATGAAAGCAATGGAAATAATGATGAAGCTGGGATCCTCACCAATCGAAGATTGCAGCCCAGGGATGATGCAGATTCATTCGCAGTTGGATAACCTGCCGGTACAACTTTAGGATATCAAGAAGGGAAAATAAATCTAGGAGGATTTATGGCATACACGATGTAGGACAGATGGACACCACAAGGATAATTGTCCGATGTACATGAACTATGTCTTATCAGGTGCGCCTAATCCGTTAAATACCCAAGGACTACCATGGTGCAAAATATTCCAGACTAGAGGACACCACCCTGAAGAGTGTCTATACCTAAAGAAGATTGTAAGTGCCCTAGGTAACCTTTATTGTAAATTTTGTAAGTCAGTAGGACATGATGAGAAAGATTGCAGAGCATATCGGCTCTTGAAGGAGAAGACTGTAGAAACCTACCTAATGAACAACGACGAGCAGATTCAAGCTAAACAAGCATAAGTGCACTACCATCCTGCGCATTATCCACAGTATCAGCCTCAATACCAACAGAATCAGTATCCACCGTAGCAACACCACGCTCAACTTAGGGTGGGTGGAAATTTCAGAGGTAGAGGAGAGAACTCAGGAGTATTTGGAAGAGGAAGAGGCCAAATCGTGTGCTATAATTGTGGTCATCAAGGCCGTTATGCTAGAGATTGCCCTGATCCCACAAAGACATGTTCATATTGCAAAACACATCATCTTAATGTGGAACAATGTCCCTAGTTGATTGCAAAATGGCAAGCTCAGACCATGGGAGTTCCTAACGTAGAATCCCAACTTGAATCCTAACCTAAATATTCAAATGATTGTTGTTGAGTTGAGAGAACCAAGTGTTTTCGTCGTAACATGAGGAGGTGCTACGACTGGAGTGGATCAGAATATACATCATGGACAACCGCAGGTGTGACCCAAGATGCAAAAGAAAGTATCGTTTGATGTTCAAAAACAGAAGAAAGTATTTTTGGACGTGCAACCGGAGTTTGTAGATACACAACAACGTTTGACCTCATGCGAAGTCAGGGAGATGCCTAAACGATTTCAATAGATATTCCAAAAGCAGGTTCCAAAAAAGGTTAGTAAGCTCAAGTCATTTCTTTCAAGTTGCTTAGCGCTAATCCATGATAAAGATTTTGTTGCAGAATTACAAGCGCTTATAGAAGAAACCCCATTAGAGTCGCAACTTGAAAGAAGAGTTAACCATGTTAGAAAGAAATTCAAAACTAGTCGCGAGTTAAGAATGTCTGCTCAGATAGGAGATTACAACATGGATTATATTATCCTAGATTTGGGGTCAGACGTCAATATTTTGATGCAACAAACTTGGGAAAGCATGAACAAGTCACCCTTGGAGTAGTCCCCTGTCTAGTTGAGGCTTGTGAATCAGGTAAAGGTCCTACCAATTGGTAGATTAAGTCAAGTTCTTGTCGACATTGATGGGATGTGAACATTTGCAGATTTTGAAGTTATTGATATTGTTGATGACACGAACCCATATCCCGCGCTTCTAGGGATAGATTGGGCAACATAAATCAGACAATCATAAACTTTAAGAAAATAATAATCTCATTCGAAGATGAAGAAATGAGGGTAGTTTCGCCCATTGACCCACTTGAGAGGACAAAGATATGTTGAACCAATCTATAGTGAAGGACAAGGTGATTATTTGGACCATATTTATAATGTCACTTCCTTAAAATATGATTACATAAATCCTACAACGGATGGGAACCTAAGATGGAGGATTACTAGCTCATGCACATCAGATACAAGAGAGGCATTGGAGAATTGGAAAAACATACTGCATGAAGTATCTATGAGGAGATGCATCAGGATTACTAGGTCTGTGCGACGGGTGGAGACTCAGTTGAGGGAGTTACCCACATATGAGGGTTTACCCAATCTTGTGACTTTTCTAAGTGAGTTTGAATGAATGGTAACATAACCACAATGCTTTTCCGCATTAGACTTTGTGCTGAAAGCTACGCCCTCTAGATGGTGGGGTACGTATAAGCAATCTATATCTAAATGACCACAATGCAAAAGATTGTTGGAAGTTAGATTCGACGAAGAAATCACAGTTTCAGGTTATAAGTACACATGGTTATCAAACCCTATTGAACACCTCAATCAGTGTCGCATGACATTTACAGAATACCCGCGACAGGAATGGGTCCATCATTTCATACACACACTGGAAATCACACCTAGGAGCTAGTACACATCCATGGAGTTACGACAAGGAACTCAAGATTGAAAGGAGGTAGTTAAACAATTCACGCACACATTTGAGTTTTTTGATGAGCAACCGACAGTCGATGTTGTGCTTCAAACGATAAAAGAGAAAATATTTGCGGAAATCCCTGTCGAAGTGGCGAATTCCCACTAGTGCAGTGCGACAATCCAACACTGGATTGCTTGTTACAATCTGGGTAGAGAACCAGATGATGATCCTACCAACCTTAACATAGCAGAGTCAGAGGGTATGCGTGAGGTGGAAGGAAGTGGTATTTCTAGCGAATAGTTCCTCAAGCCCCTCAAAATTAAGAAAGTCAACATTGGTTTGTCGAAAAACCCAAAGTTCACCAATATTGGAGATTATTGGGATGAGGAAACAATAGAAAAAATCACATATTTGCTGCATGAATTTCAGGATCTGTTCCCTACCAACTTGTTAGAGATGAAGGGAATAGTAGGAGATATGGGGGAGATGAAAATACCACTGAAAACAAATGCAAAACCAGTTAAACGACGACCATATAGGTTGAATCCGAGGTATAAAGAAAATGTGAAAGCTGAGTTAGATCGAAAGTTAGACACAGCAATCATTGAAGCTATTGAAGAATCAGAATGGATCAGTCCTATAGTAATTAAGGATAAGAAGACAACAGGTGAAGTTAGGATCCGTGTTGACCTGGGAAAACTGAATGATGCATGCTTGCATGATCCATTCCCAACACCATTCATGGATGAAGTACTTGAAAGTGTCGGAGGACAGGAGATGTATTCATTTACCAACGGATTTTCTGGTTATCACCAAGTCAGAATAACAAAGGAGGATCGACACAAAACGACCTTCGTGACAGAATGGGGCTGCTAATGCCCTTTGGACTCAATGCCCTTCTGGTAATGCCCTTTGGACTCAAGAATGCTCCTGCTATTTTTTTAAGAATAGTAGTTTTTTCTTTTAAATATTTTATACATAAATTTTTTGAAGTCTACTTTGATGATTGGACTGTGTTTGGTCTAGTAAGAGACCATATTGAAAGTCTGCGCATGATGCTGGAGCATTGTCACCAGTGTCAGATCATGCTAAATTTGAAGAAATGTATTTTTTACGCACCATTTGGTGTATTGTTAGGACATGTAGTGTGTCACGATGGAATTTTGGTCAATTCGACAAAAGTTGCGATTATTCTTAACTTACCACCACCTACATCAATCAAGCAACTCAGATCAATGCTAGGACACACAGGATATTATAGAAAATTTATCAGAGGATATGTAGAGATAACTGCTCCAATGGAGAATCTTTTGAAAAAAGATGCAAAGTTTCAGTGGACAGAAAGTTGTTAGGAAAGTTTAGACAAGTTAAAGAGAAAGATGGCTACCGCGCCAATATTGGTATTTCCAGATTGGAAGAAGAAGTTCCATGTTCATGTCGATGAGTCGTTTGTTGCGCTTGGCATAGTTCTGATGCAACCAGGTGAGGGTGCGATTGATCACCCTATTTCTTTTGCCAGCAAAAACTTTCGACAACAGAGAAAAATTACAATATGATAGAAAGAGAAGGACTCGCCATGGCATATGTGCTACAAAAATTTAGACACTATTTGTTGGGTGGACATTTTAAAATGTACACTGATCATTCAACATTAAAATACCTAGTCAACAAGCCAGTGTTGGGGGGGAAGATCTGTCGATGGCTCCTCCTATTTCAAGAATTTGATTTTGAAGTCATTGTTAAACCTGGTCGGCTGAATTTGGGGCCTAATCACTTATCAAGCATAGAAAGTGGTGAAGAACCAAACAGCCTGGAGGATAATTTTCCCGATGCGCAATTATTTGCGATCACCATGTTTGATGACCAGTATAGGGATATCATCCACTTCTTGACTACAGGATATGCGCCTAAAGGGTTCATTACTGCACAGAAGAAACAGTTGGTCGTCAAAGCTGTTGATTTTACATTGATCGTTGGACAACTATACAACATGGGCCCTAATGAAATCTTGCATCGGTGTGTTTTAGAACACGAACGAACTTGGATAATGAGTGAAGCACACGCCGGTGTCACAGGAGGACACTACACTGGAAATACAACAGTGCACAAGATATTGCAAGCTGGATTATGGTGGCCAACCATACATATGGATACTACAAACTTTTGTCGAAGCTATGATGTTTGCCAGAGAACAAGAAAATCGTTGAGACGCGACAAAATGTTGTTAGCGCTGTAGATAACCCTACAAGAATTTGGTAAATGGGTCGTTGATTTTGTTGGTCCTATTAGTCCACTAGGAAAAAGGACTAGCACATGCTATATTATCACAAAGACAGATTACTTAACCAAATGGGTTGAAGCAACACCTGCTAAAGATTGTATTGTTGCGACTACAACAAAGTTTCTATTTGAAAATGTGGTGACAGGATTTTCCTACCCTAAAATTCTTCTAAGTGATCAAGGTACACATTTTGTTAACAAGTTGATTGATGAGATTATCACATAATTTTAGATTCAACATAGGAAAACGACACCCTATCATCCTCAGGCGAATGGAACGATTGAAGCATTTAACAAGATTTTAGAAAATGCATTAACCAAAGTATGCAACACGCGCAAATATGATTGGGATCAAAAAGTTTCAGCTGTGCTATGTGCATATCACACAACTTGCAAAAGATTAACAGGACACACTCCATTTAGATTGGTATATGGACAAGAAGTTGTTGTGTCAATGGAAGATATTGTGTCGAGCTTAAGAATTGTTGCGCTAACTGAAATGACTGATGTGGATGTTGTCGAGCAAAGATTGTCATAGCTCGTTCAAATGAAGGAGGAACGCTTCATCGCAAGGTTTCATCAAAACATAAAAAAAACAAAGACAAAAGGCATGGCATGATCGACATATTAAGACTAAACATTTCGAAGTTGGAGGTCTTGTTTTGATGTACAACAACAAAATTTTTAAGCATCTAGATAAATTAAAAACACATTGGCTAGGGCCATATGTGGTCACACACATCACTAGTGCATGCGCAGTAAAATTACATAAGTTGGATGGGACTCCAGTCGCAGGAATGATAAATGGCAGCCAGTTGAAACCTTACCAGGATAGCTGGGACATGTAAAACAAAAAGCAAAAAAAAAAAAAAAGAGAAGAAAAAGAGAAAAGAAAGAGAGAAAAAGAAATCGTTATGTCGCACGTNACACATCCCACAATAAAAGTGGGAATAACAACAGGATGCCATTAAAGCATGAGGACCCAAAAAATATTTAGGCGGTTATGACCGCTCAGTGTCATTAATTTGATAAGTCCGAGGAAAAGTGGTGGAGTGTTTTTTGGTCCCATCTGTCGTCCTCACCATAACTGTCCTAACAGGTATAGGTTAGAGCTCAAGTGTGCGAGTAAATTTTGAAATGGTTTGAACGGGAAACCCATGTGATTTGACGAGACGCATCTCTGCCATCGAATGATTACATGCAGGATGAGCACCTGCGTATAAATATAAGCCTTCATCGTCAAGATTCATTTTACTTGAAAGAAAGAAGAAGAGAGAACCTGTGTTTGCAAATGTGAAGAGCCAAAGACAATGGTCATTTTGATTTCTAGTACTACCAATGAACAATTTGATGTTACGAGCGCATCACCCTATCCGATACATGAAGAGGTGACATCACTTGAAGCACATCAGAAGGCGCAACAAGAACTAGAACCAATGGTGCAGCTGACTCCACGAACTGTTCCTGCTGCTGCTTCGGCCCCAGTTCAGAATCCACCAAATTCAGGTCAAGGACCGTATATACCGACAGGATTATCGAGCGCGGATCTTCTAGGACCATCAGGGCCTTTGGCAAGGGAGCTGAAGTCTTGAACGAAGCGCAAGTACACCAAAACAACACCAACTCCACCACCGAGAAGAGAGAGGAATGCTAATCTAGAGGAAAGGAACTTGCTACCATTGTATATTCCACTAAGGAGAGTAGAGGCACCGGAAGTGAAGCTCCCGAAGCAAGCACGCTCCTCCCTAGTTGCACCCAAGATCCCCGCTGGAGTTCCGATGCTAAAGGATATCATAGCAAAGTTATCGAAGTAGAAGTTCAAAGACAATGATACGTGCACGCAACCCGACCTGGTCAGAGAGAATTACATGGTAACTGTTCCAGGCGCACCACCCGCGCCACAACTTGTTGTTCCATTGGAGTGGGCCCTAGGAATAGACCAGGCGGGTCTAGTTAACTTATTGTATATGCCTCATTTTGGTTAAAGCAAAGAGGTAAACACATATGTGCGCCAGCTGCTGGTGTGCTTCCATGGAGGCTTTTTGTGGCTCGACAGACCATATTCTGTCGACGTTGAGCTAATTGCATCGATCACGGGTCTCCCGCATTTAGGAATTGACCCTGAACCATACTACGGAAGGATCAGGATATGACGTTGATCGCAAAGTTTAAACACAACTCTAACCTTGTCCACACAAACAAAGGATTCCAAATTTCCTCTATAGACGACTATTCAGTAAGGTTCATTGCGAAGGTATTATCTTGCAAGCTGTTACGCAAGATGCGAACCACTGAGTGCACTGCAGGAATAGTTAGACTAGCTGAACTTTGCACCAAAGGAGTACAGATCAATTAGTCCCAGTATCTGTTGAATGAGCTGCTAGATGATGCATCCCAAGCACAAGAGGGCGGTAAAGCACTATTCCATTACTCATGGTTGCTTGTTTTGATTTCCTTTGTAGTCTGGTCTGACCCACCAGAAAACTAGCCATTTGAGGTCCCAATGTTATGTCGAGGCACAAAGTATCAGAACCTTTGGTTCGATAATGAGGATAAGATTCAACAAAAGGATAACAACATCGATATTTTTCTGCATTGTGAAGTGCTAAGGGAAGTAGTGCGACACCATAATAGACTGCTCCCTACGACAGTCTAGAGATATGCACCTATTATAACTTTTCAGGCTGGTGTCCATTGTGTCGTCATACTGTAGTCGCAACAAGACCCAAAGAAATAATAGTTGCTGACACGCTTCATGATTATTGACGAGGATGTTGAAGCTGCCATCCAGGACTGGACTGAAGCATAGCGCACCCCAGTCGCGAAGGGGATGAACCAAGGTGCAGGCAGGGGTGACGCGCAAGACACCCCATCGTACGAAACAACAGAAGAAGAAGAAACTAATGAGGAGTCTGCATAAGATGATTCAATTTCCACGCCAACTAACGAGGAAGTGGAGAAGCAAAAGAAAGAGCAGGAAAAGGAGCAGCACGAAGCAAAGCATAAGAAGAGGAAATCTAACAAAACTGCTAATATAGTTAGCTTAGATGATGAAGGCATCACCATGATTGTAGACGTAGTTGTGGGAGTGGCGCAGACCAGCCTCAATGACATAAGTAGAAGACAAGCGCGCTTAACTAATAAAATCACAACGCATGTCAATAAGCTTACTGAAGCCATTAATAAAGTGCGAGGCGCAATAAAAGCTGAGACACATAGAGCTAATCGTGTTGATACATTGGAAACGCCACTACTATTGCCACCACTCAAGGTGGAGCTAGCAATGCAAGTATTGGAAACATGGACACCAGAATTTGATGATGTTGCCCATGAATCAGGGACACTGTCTCTTGATTTTTCCAAGATGACAATGGCCGAGGTATATGTTGTTTAGCATGTGGCCGTGACATAGATAAGAATATGGGAAAGTGATCTTGCCCATCAGGCCTAGAAGGCGACAAGGAAGGTTCAAAAGCATAAGGCCCTCCTTCGATAGAAGGATCAAGAAGTTAAGGCGCAGGAACAAAGCATGCTCATACTGGATGAATCCATCAACAACGCATTCACATAATTCCCGGAGGAAGAAGGCCAAGAACAAATGGATGCAGCAGCCAAGGTAACGCGCTTATCCATGATTGCGACGGACCTGAAGAAGCAAGTTGAAGAACTTAAAGCGTAGCAGAGACCAATTACACCTCCCGAGGTCATAGAAGCGTGCCAAAAAACAACATATAAGGTTGTTGATAGAATTAAAGAAGGAGATAAATTATGTAAGGAAGAAATTAACCAAGTGTCTGCGACTTGGGAAGTGCTTATGGAGGATGAAAAAGCGGAGAAAATTGCAGAGGACTTGTGACAGACTGAGTTACAAATAACAACGGTCAAGGAAGATATGAAGAAGCTGCATATAGGAGAAAATATAGCAAAGGCAATAGAGTTGAAACAACTACAACAACAAGTGAAAACTCTACGCGAGTAGGAGGAAAGCATAAATGAAGAAGTTGCAGCGCAGCAAGCAGAAGCAAAACGAGTTACATGGCTCATTCAGCCTATGCAACAGAAACTCCACCACATAACTCAGTCCCTGGAAGATGTAACATTGGAACGTATCGGTCCCAACCGTGTAGAGTAATTAGAAAAATAGGTAGAAGAGGTACGACAGGAAATTGTCCAAGTAGAAAAATTTCTCCAAGAATTTTTGGCTAAGGTAGGTGCCATGGAGTATGGAGTGAAAGAACCATAAAAATGCTTAGTGGCTCGGGATGAGCCACATGTGAGTGTTGGGGGCATGTTGGGTCAGGAAAGAGCAATAGAAATAAAGAGCATAATAAGTTAGGAACAAATATGCACAAGGAGGAAAAGCAAGTGCGCGACGCAAGGAGTAGTGCAACTGAGGAAAAGTGAATCTACAAGCATGCAGAAGGGTAACAACTAGAAAGCAACATGCTAGGAAGATCGTGGGTGATAAAGTCGACGTAAGCCGGTGGAATTCACATGTATGAAGGAATATATGTAAGTCAGGCCGAAAGCGCCTTGTTTCAGTCATACCTATGACAACTTGTAACTATTTTTGACGATTGATTATGACCTGTAATAAATGAACTGTATGTAATCGACCTTGCATGGTCTTGTAGAAGCTATAAATAAGATGAACTCGTTTTGTATAAGGTTTGAAAAAAGTTGAAGAAATTAGAGAAGAAGTTAGCTAGTAGTGTCGTAGAAGGTTGTTGAGCCATGTAACCCATTTTGTAGAAGGGTTGTCGAGGAGTAGTTTTTGTAAGGAGTCATTTTGCAGCTGAGTGCGCAGATAGTTGTTTTTGTAGAGTCGATCCAGGCTGTTTGCAGATCGTTGAGAGTAGTTAGAAGAAGATCAGAATAAAACCAGAGAGCATGAGAGGAAGAAAGAGTCTGTGAGCCGAAAAGACATATCTCAGACAGTGTGCAGTGAAGTCACATAATGAAAGGTGCATATATTTCTCATGCCAGATGAAGATCACCTTTGTGGTTTTTCCTGGATGGGTTTCCACATTATATCTTGTGTCGCTTGAATGTGCATGTTGAATGTTTGTAGGTTATCTTGCATTGTTTACATTTATTGCTTGAGTGAATGTTGCAATATTAGTGAAGGGAGTTGAATGAATGAATGACCAATATCATTGAAGCATCTTGTATTATTTCAAGTTCATTTGTTGTTAAGTTGTTAAGGGAGAATCTGTGTCGCACTGTTGCGCCACTGTTGAGTTAGTAAAAGAACTCCACCATTCGACTCTGTCGAGCACCTTGGTTGTGTGCCAAGGGGTTGTAATCCCTAGCCTAACTGCGGAAACATGGTTCTGGCAGTTACCCATTGAGGAAAGATATCTTGGGTGAGACTGTGCTTGCGTCGCAGGTGTTTTTGGGTGTTTTGTTGCGCGCAAGGAAAACCTGAGCCTGGGTCACGAGTGTGAGGAAAAGTCACCAACATATGGCAAATTAATTGGACATATCTTATATTGGTCCTCAAACAAATAAGTTTTTAGCTTCCTACAATGAACTGGATTCTCTCATGCATTCAATCTGTTAGTCTTGTTGTGCTTATTAATGGATCAACTTCCAAATTCTTCATACCTGGCAAAGGGTTGCGATAAGGTTTTCCCCTTGCCCCTCTATTGTTTCTACTTCTTATGGAAGGTTTCAGTAGAATTATCTCAACAACTAGATCAAATGACACTCTCAAAGTGTTTAAATTTAGAGGTTATGTTCACATAACACATCTTCTCTTTGTTAATGCTATCTTGTTATTCTTTAGGGATCCAGAAGGGAGACTTAAAAAATTAAATCCCTGCATGCCCTCTTCTGAGATGCTACATGTATAATCTGCATTCCCATAAAATCTATTATTTATTTTATGAATATGTATACATGAGCATCTGACTAGATAGCAAACCAGTTTGATTTTGAGACAACTGATATATCTGATGCCCTTAAGGATCTAGGTTTTGTGGTAAATCCTAATGATTATAACAACAAACATTGGGTTGGCTTATTTGAAAAGTTGAGAACAATTTGAATCTATGGTGTAATTAATGGATTACAAGAGTTGGCAGACTAGTTTTACCAAAATCAATTTTAGAAGGTCTACCTATATATTGGGTGACACTTGCACATATTCCCACAGGTGTACTTGAATGTATTAGAAAGCTCAGTTTTAGTTTCCTTTGGATAAGGTAGGATCATGATAAACCTTTCCATTGGATATCATGGAAAATACTTACACTTCCTAAACATCTTGGAGGTTGGGGACTTAAGCATCATCTGAGTTTCTCAAAATCCCTAACAGTTAAGGGATATGGAGGACGGTAAAAGGCTAAGGACTATGGGTCAAGGTTATACACCATAAATACATACATTTGTTGACAGTCATGGAATGGAATATCTCAAGCCCAAAGGTGAAAAGAAATGTTTCTATAATGTGGAAGGCTATGCTTTATGCCTTTGACATAATCAAAGATTGGCTATCCTAGACAATAGGTAGTGGTAGAAGCATAAGATTGGGTATAGATCCATGGATAGGATGTGAGGATGCTCAAAGGCTACCAAGTGAGTTGATTAATGCACTTACAAATAGAGGTCATTTTTTTTCATATCAGATTCATGATGCACATAACACCACATTCCTCAAACAAGATGACTCTCTAATGAATATATGGGTTTTGTGGATGTTGAGAAATTACACTGGGATAAATACATAAAAGCTTTGAAAGATAATCATATCAAAAGTATGGGCATGGAGGATACTATCCTATGAACTTGAAATGCCATAGGTGGCACTTACAAACTTAAACTTGGTTATCAGGCTCTAAGGGAGGAAAAAGACCATACACCAACATAATGGTGGAACATGATTATTTGGAAATTTAATAGTCCCCTAAAGCCCAAATTATTCATGTGGCTTATTTTGGATGGGAAAGTACGTGCATGGGATTATCTTATTAGATTTATTGGCATTGTCCCCAAGAGATGATCCCTTTGAATTTTTGATGGTGAATCTATTAACCATTTATTCATTAGCTGCCCATATATCACTGACATTTGGAAATATGGAACACAGGTAACATGTATCTCATTTATTTGGGAGGGGAGAGAGATCAAAACAATTTTTGAGAGGTGGATGAACAACCATGCTTTTCAGGCATACATAGCTATACCAATCCTTATGATATGGGGGATTTGGATTGCCCATAACAAAGTGATATTTCACAATACATATATTCCCCTACCCATCTACACTGCCAAAAGGCTATCTATTATGGATCACTTCCCACAGTTACAAAAGGCTATCCAAAAGAAAAGGTTGGATATTGTACAGATTGATAAGTCCAAAGCATGGAGCTACTTCGATGGTGCTGCACAAGGGATCCCTAACAGGGGGGCATAGGTGGCTTATTGTATATCTCTGAAATTCATTGGTTCAAACCTATTGTGGGTATTGGATTAGCCAACAATAACGTAGCAGAATTAATAGTAGTTTTGATGGTCGTAAAGTTAGCCATTCTCCTTGGGGTGGATTCTTTACAAGCCTTTGGAGACTCTATATTAGTTATATAGATTGGATTAATAATAGAAGGCCGCCTAAGAATATATATCCGAGACCAATATATGATGACATTTATAGGGTGATAGATACATTTGAAGAAGTCCCCTTTCAACATATGTACAAGGACACGAATATCCATGCATACTAACTCTCAAAACTAGGATTTCAATTTGAGGAAGGTACCTCCAAAATTTGGGAGATTAACAAAGACACTATCAATGAATTAGACCTGAGACCTAATCTATCTTAATCTTCATGCCCACGTAGTATGGGCACTTTTTTTGGCTACACATGTATGGTATTAATCAACATACAAATTTACTTGTAGACATTATAGCTATTATAGATGAAAACTCGAGAAGATATCTAAATTTTACCATCGATGTCATTACAGAGCAATATATTAGAAGTATGGGCACTTTTTTTGGGTACACATGTATGGTATTGATCAACATACAAATTTACTTGTAGACATTATAGCTATTATAGATGAAAACTCGAGAAGATATCTAAATTTTACCATTGATGTCATTACCGAGCAATATATTAGAAGTTATTTGTAAGAAACGATGTAAAGCAAAATCAAAATCTGTGCGAAACCGAATTTAAGGCTAACAAGCCAAATGAACAATATGGTTCATATTTTCAATAAAATATGGACTGCGGTGTTTTTTTCACAGAGGAAAAAAAGGTTTTATGTGTCTTGTATCCTAGCTATGATAAATGGTAGGGAGATTGAGAATAAAAGAAATTTGAATTATTAAAAATATTTCATCAATAAAAATTAAAAGATCAAAACTATTTTGCTATTGTTACTAGTGTAAGAAAGGAAACCAATATTGCAAAGATGAACAATTTCCCATAAACCTCACAAGGAAACAAACATTACACAATACCTAAACACTTCACACAAATTATTATTATTATTTTTTGTTTCACACGAAAAAAACCTTCTTCTTGCTTTTCTTATTGAATGAAAGAAAAAGTTATACCATTCATCCTTCTTTACTACATCTTGCTAAATCCATCAACTATTACAAGTCTGCTACAAAAAGATTCATGCCAAGTTAGACCAAATCTCCTTATTAGGAGACGTTTTGTCATATGTCTACAAACACAAACCAACGGGTAACTTTGACCTTTAGTTCAAAACAAAACATGCTGAACAACATAATTTCCGACTTAGCCTATCAAATATTGACAAAAAAAATGTAATTGAGAGACATAAAATTGGATGACTACATAAAACAATCCAACTCTTGAACTTCTTAATTGATAATAGAACATTTCATTTCCTCATGAAAGTTTATATATCCCTCCTTTTCCAGAATAACTTGTGTAGACATCTCATCAACTTCCATATTAAAACTTCTTGAAATATGATTTAAAGAAAGCGTATGAAAAGGATTTATCAGAGCTCTAATTCTCATACACAAATGAACTACCCAAATGATGAAAAATGTTTTCTTTTGAAATACTATTCTATAAATAGATTATGTCTAACTTTCATTGATAGTGTCTTTGAAGCTATAAAGTTTGGTTTTGTAAATAAAACCAAACTCTATAACTTTCCAATCTATAAATTAAAAAAATAATTTAAAATGTTTATTTATAAAAATAACATTAATAAATCAAAATAATTAATTTAAATTTATTTATTAAAAATTAATTTCAATAATCATTATCAATTATTATAACTATTGTTTAAATATAAAATAATATATTAACACTAATATTGAACTAACTTACTCACTTGTCACATATTCCCCTACATGTTTGTATACTAGACCTCTTAACATAATAAAACAAAAAAAAATGATGCATAAAATTATCGGATAGTCAATCATATTTGATTTGTTGTTCCCACTCTTTTTTTTTTAAAATATTAAAGAATCTCATTAATATCTACTATTTAAGAGTTTTTTTTTCTCTATTTGTTAAGAATGATTGTAATGATTGTTTTCATAATGTGTTTTTATTGTTTTCATTGTACCATTATATTTTATAATATTTTAAGTTTATATTTAAAGTAATATTATATATTTTTAGTAATTATTTAAAAATGAACTTGAAATATTTTCTTTTATTTTGAAAATAGTATCTAAAATAAATTCTAGATTTTTTATGACAGAGAACTAAATCAATAACAAGATACAAAACTATTAAACCAATAAATTTTTTATGAACTCAACATGTTACTTAATGGAGTAGAATTTGGGTGGGAAAGATAACACTCCATCCCATATCCACTTAAATTGGATTTTATATCTTTTTCCCACGGAACAACAATCACAATTCATTCTATTAAGATAAACCACTTTGTACATTAAGGTTGTACCTTATAACTGAGCAAAGAACTAAGTTTTACCAAAAAAAAATAGGTCTACAGTCTACCTAAAGATAAGTGCTTCCATCTCAGATCACAAAAAGAAAGAGCCCATCATATAAAGATATTATGAGTTTGACAAAAAAAAATATTCATAGAGGCTGGATTTCAATATCATGTGCAGATTCATTTGCAACGATGCCATCCCATATTCTCCATGAATGCTCAAGAAAGAGAATCCCCATTTTGGATAGGGAGTAAACTCTCATATTTCTCTCTCTTTAAACATGACATAATGAAATGTCTGTGAAAAGACCTATGTAACGAAAGATATATTGAAAAATTGGTTTAAAATTGATATTTTTGAAAGGCTTCCTAAATCTGAACTAATCTATCACCAATTGGAAATCCCTAAAAATCCAATATTATAACTATATATATTATAAATAATTCTATATACATAAAACTTACACAATAAAAATAATTTACATAACATTACTTAAAATAAAATTTGATAATAAAATACAAATATTTGAACTCATATTATTACAACATTCTCATTTAATAACCTAACCACAATACCCTTCACATTTATACAAATACTTTAATTAATAAATTTGGTAAAAATCTATATTATTTTATTATAAAAATTAGATTACTATATTAATAAAATTCAAATCAAAATACATATTATATATAATTTATTATTATTCCTTTATTTCATTTATTTATAATCCAAATTTTACACTCCCAAAAATTTCAAATTTAAATTTTAAACCTGAATTAGTAATGTGAAATATTTTAATTGAACCCTTAAATCAGGAATTTGGTAAAAATCTATATTATTTTATTATAAAAATTAGATTACTATATTAATAAAATTCAAATCAAAATACATATTATATATAATTTATTATTATTCCTTTATTTAATTTATTTATAATCCAAATTTTACACTCCCAAAAAGTTCAAATTTAAATTTTAAACATGAATTAGTAATGTGAAATATTTTAATTGAACCCTTAAATCAGAAATGTG
The DNA here is from genome assembly GCA_001517045.1 of Pseudotsuga menziesii. Taxonomy (NCBI): domain Eukaryota; kingdom Viridiplantae; phylum Streptophyta; class Pinopsida; order Pinales; family Pinaceae; genus Pseudotsuga; species Pseudotsuga menziesii. The sequence continues at coordinate 172,300 of LPNX010002464.1, forward strand.
AATTACCAACTTAACCACATTCGTGTTAACCATTAAAGCATAACCTTGAATCTGAGTCAATGTAACTACGCCCCCCAACCGACGCGTCGAATGCATTTGAAAATAAAAATGTGAACAAGATAAGGCCGATTTAAACTCAAGGAGTGTCCCTAATCGATAATTTTTTTTATTTAGTAATTTTAAGTAAAATTGTGGGAGGGCGGGCTGAACATGAAAAACATTGATCGACCACTCTCACTCGCAGAAAAGATAAATAAAACGGGACGACAATGAGGCCGATGGATTACTTGGGCTTCATGTTTTGCGAGCGCGAACCTAGACTAACTCGGAGAAGTTCCACTGGTTAACAGGTATGGATGTCCAGACCCGCAATGGTTTTGTACTTTCCCCACATGGATTTATGCGCAAACTTTATTTCTTTCATGATTCTTTCCAGTCTTCGAAATATATATAAATCCTGGGGGTCTTCAGTGCTAGTTTTNCATGGTTACTGCGGGGGAAATTAGAGGAGACAGCGAAGAGACGTTGTCGAGGGAGGAAAACCGGGGTTTTGAAACTGTGGGACTTGAAAATTTTAGTGCTCGGGAAGTCGTCTCTGAAGCGCTTTCAGATATGGCGGAGAGCGAGGATGTGCTCAATGGAGGGTCCGAAGGTAGAGGATCGGCTGAAAGACAGGGTTTCGTGACGAGTCTGGTTGAAAAACCCGGCGCGCGAATTAAGAAAAGAAGGCGCAGGGTGCTGAGGTTATCCGACGATGAGGACGAGGATGATGATCTGGGTGTTGCTGTGACGGGGGTTAATATGCAGGAACCTAAAAGCTCGGATATGGAGAGGGTTGGGGTTGAAAGTGAGTCAATTTTTTTAGATAAAAGCGGATTCGGCTCTGAAATGAAGTCCGAAGATGGGGTTAAAGTTAACCTTGATGAAGCGGTCTCGAATTCCTCTCAGGTTGATGCGGCTGAAAAGATTCTGTTGCCACCAACTCCGGTGGTGGGGGATGTCAGGGATAATATTGTTGACGCGGCGGTGGCAAAGGCTCAGGAGAAAAAGGATTTGCCTCCTTCCCTGGATAAGGAGGCAGCTGGTGTGCATGACAGTGATGACGAGAATGCTCAGTTTGAATTAGAGAGGAAAAAGAGGAGGAGGTTGAATGATGATCTTACTCAAAGCAAAAAGGGTGTTAATGCTGCTTGGATAAAGCGTGCAGCTGATAGTAAAATCGATAGGCAATCTGCCCTCTTCCTGGATAAGAAGTCTGTTCATAAGATGGTCAGAGATACCGTCAGTGAGGATTCAAAGAAGGGCGAGTTTTATAGTCGCAAAACAGCTGGTAATTCTGCAAAGATGTATACTAGGAGCAAATTTGACAAAGAGAGAGTGAAGAGCAATGCCGATAGTCCATTGCCATCTGCTCCCGTAGTAGAGAAGTCTGACCTGAGGATGACCAACGGTGCCGCTATTGAAAAATTGAAACAGGGTATCGTATTAAAGCACAATGCAAGAGGCTATTCGACCAAGAGTGGTAGTCCTATTAGGTACGAGAGAAAGAAATCAAAGCAGAGGGCGGCATCTTCAGCATTGGATGACAACCACGAGAACAAAAGCCTGTTACATGAAAAGAAAAACAGTAGTGGTGTCTTGTCAATAGAATCAGGAAGGAAATCACTGGGTCAGAATAGCTTTGGTAGGAGTGAGTCAGATGGCCGTCAAAAGAAGAATGCCGCTTTTTCAAGCCCGGAAAGAGATAGTTTGTCTCCTCTGCACAAGCGAAAGAAAATGTCCAAGAGTTTGCCGCCTGTGATAAACGAAACACCAATTCCAAAGCTCTCAGCTTCTATGGGCAGAGTATCAAAAACCACAATGAGAATTCAAAGGTCCGAGGAACGCAGGCTATTACGTGAACGGCTTAAGCATTCTCTTTTGGATGCAGGGTGGTCTATTGATTTAAGACCTAGAAAAGGTAAGAATTATGACGATAACGTATATATCTCACCGACAGGAACATCTTTCTGGTCTCTTCCGAAAGCATGGGATGCCATGAGTAAAAACGGAGCTCAATATAAAGGTACTCAAAGCTCATTGAGAACCGTTGCAAGGGCAGAGGCAGAGACTTCAAAACCAGCAGACAGAGGTAGTCAAGGTTGTGCTGATGGTGGAAACCAGCTTGCGACCATTGTAATCTCAGAAGACCTCAGTTTATTGAAGCGGAAAAGAAGGAAAGAAAAAGAGGACAAAAAAAATGAAGTTATGAACAAAAATAAGAAAGCTATTAAGGCCATGAAAAATGAAAAAGTTTTCGACAAAGGAGGCAAGAAGAGAATTGGTTCATTTGATGTGAAATCCAGAGAAGAAAAGGAAAAGAGTAAAGTAAATGGATTAAGTGTTTTGGGTCGAAAATTGAAGGGATTCGAGAAAAACAAGATTGATGGAAAGCTGCTGCACCGAACTAAAGTTGCCGACTCTGAGATTCGGAAAGAGTATGCTAATGGAAAGCTGATGCAACGGCCTAAAGTTGCTGAGACTGGGATGCGGAAAGAGTATGGCAGTGGAAAGCTGATCCAGCGGTCTAAGGTTGTTGATCCTGATGTACAGAAAGAGCATCACGATCGAAAGCTGATGCAGCGGCCCAAAGTTACTGATCCTGCTTTGCAGAAAGAGTGGCATAAGAAAGGGCATTTTAAAACCCCCAGTCCAGCTCGAACGATGAACTTCAATTCTAAAACTGGTCAACGCCATTTGACCAAAAAATTGCATGGGGACCATGGAAGGAAGCAAAGGACACCGAAGGTAGTAGCTGACATGGTACAAAATAGTTCATCCAAGGTAGTAACTGACATGTTAAAGAGTAGTTCATCCAAGGCGATAGCTGACATGGGAAAAGGTAGTTCATCACAAGGCAAAAAGAACAAAAGGCGGGGTGGGGGTTGTGGTTTGTTGGTTCGTAGCTCTGGTAAAGGTGACACACACGCAGGCGATGAAGGGGTAGTGTCAGCAACCAAACGGACTGTTTTGTCATGGTTGATAGATGTTGGCGTTGTTCCTGAGAATGAATGCCTGCAATATTGGAACAAAAAAGGCACCAGAATAATGTTGGAGGGATGGGTGTCAAGGGAGGGAGTCCTTTGTGAATGTTGCAACAGTGTGATTTCAGTATCAGAGTTTGAATCTCATGCAGGCGGTACACGCCGTCAACCTTTTGAAAATATCTATCTTCAGTCAGGTAAATCATTAACACAGTGTCAAATGGAAGCTTGGGATACACAAGATGAGTCTAGAAAATCTGGTAAGCATGTTGTAGAAGTTGACCAGGATGATCAAAATGATGATACATGTGGTCTCTGTGGTGATGGGGGAGACTTGATTTGTTGTGACAAATGCCCTTCAACGTTCCATCAAGATTGTCTCGGATTGAAGGTATGGTTCGGTTAATTCTCCTTATATGTATGTGATTCTTTACAGGCCTGTCTAAATGGAATAGGAATTTTAAATGCCACCTTATTTAATCAAGAACTATGTACGTTTATTTCTTCTTCCTCTTCAAAGTTATAATCTTGCAATTTAATACCATTAGCACTTCAATTATCTTGCAGAGTGTGCCTGAAGGTGACTGGTACTGTCTGAACTGTACATGTGGGATTTGTAGAAGTGTTGGGTATGTTGGTGAAAATCCAAGTAGCAAAAGTACATCTGTTCTTTTCTGTGAACAGTGCGAGCATGAATGTGTGTGAGCTTCTCTGATGCATCTTTAAATTAACCACAGCTTTTTAGGTTATTTATTGATTTTGCTTATGTGGAATCCTAAGCATCTGTAGTTTTTCTAAACAGACAAGTTTTAAGAAAAAACCAGTGGTTGCTGAACAGTGGTGACAATGCTTGTCTTTTTGTTTTCAGATCACAAAAAGTGTCTTCATATGAGAAGCATCGAATCAGGAAGCTCTTTTCCAAGGAACCCTTCTTTTTGTGGACACGCTTGTGAGAAGGTATTCTTGTTTTTGCACTTTTTAAGAGTATGCATAATTTTATAACTCAATGCTATATTTTGTTGATAGCTAGATATAAAATGCCTTGATCATGGTAAATTATCTGCAGTAAAAATTCGAAAGATACTTGATTTTCAACATTAAAAAGTTAATAAATTTCTATGCTTGTCGGAGTAATGTGCTTTGAAAATTTGATTTATTCGTCTATGTTGATCTGTTGAGCAATCTGGAAATGTGTGTAAGTGAGAATCCAATTATCACAGAAACTATTTGTTGTCGCTCTGGACCGCATTTCCAGATTTTGGAATGTGTCCAGAGGGTGGAAATGGCTCCAAGCACTCTCTCTCTATTTCTTACACTGCCCTCTGGTTCTGGCATTTCTTTTCCTTTTTTTTCTGTTTTTATTTTATTTTATGTGAAAACTTAAAAAATACAGAAGTGCTAAACTAACCCTAGATGGGCCTCACCAACCTTAACCTAGCAACATAAATCCCCACTAACTCAAAAAGCTTCTCAAAAGAAAAGATTCTCATATTTTTGATTTTTACAGAAGTGCAGAAGTCCATCAGTGAAAAGAGCATTTCAGCTGGGTACTTATTCCCACAACAAGGGCAGATTACTTGAAAAATTTCTTCCCATTTCTTCTTACAACAAGGGCAGATTTTACTTCAAATAATTTTTCCTGTTTCTTGTGGTTTCTTAAGAAGTCTAACCCAAGTTTTCTCCCTTGATCCTTGTCATACATTTTTAGAAACTTGCTTTTTTCTTGTTTCTGATAATGCTTGGGGAGGCAAGTTTTTGTTTGCACTTTTGGTCATTGCACCTCTTGATTTTTTCAGAGAGAATGATAAACTATCAATGAATGTATTTTTTTCAATTGGCATCATACAATGATTATTCCCCTATTTTTTGTGACACAGGTTTCTGCAGGCCTGGACCGCCTCCTTGGAGTTTCAAATGCCCTTGAAGGGGGCTTTTCCTGGACTCTCCTCAGGCGTTTTGATGAAGATCAACAAATTCCTTCGACTCACGGGCTAAGCATGGCTAAGATAGCAGATTGCAATACAAAGCTGCCTGTTGCTCATATAGTTATGGATGAATGCTTTGTTCCTATAATAGATCCAAGGACAAACATAGACATGGTATCACATGTTGTGTTTAGTTGCTGGTGAGTTATTTATTAAAATTTAGCTTTAACATTCAGCCTGCTAGTAAACTACAGGAAATTAATTTCAATGGCTCCTATTCATCATATTAGGATCACAAACTCAGTACTTATTCTTACCAAAAAGCTACATTCTATCATTATAACTTTGATAATATTATAGATCATATTGCAATATAATAATAAAATGGTCTTTTAGAATTACCTCTTTGCAGTTGTTAGTCAGACAATGCCTAGTATTAGTTTCATTTCCCACTTATTTCATTCATGGTTCAATAAAGTTGCCATCGAAACATACAATCCTGTTATATATATTAGTGGGTGGCAATACATAAGTTATGG